>JAQZBX010042530.1:0-21985 GCA_029593785.1 Cabassous unicinctus
TCTCTATTTTTATGTTATTGGACCAATGTTCTATATAAATAATTAAGATGTAACCAAATTCAAAGAGTTTAAAATGTGTGTAACAATCAACCTCAGTACTTTCACTACAATATTACATTCTGCAAATGTCTTCTGTTGTGTCAGATACCAATTTTTAGTGAGGTATCTCTAAGGCACATAGTAGAAAACAATTGGTAAATTACTCAAATTCCTTTCACTGTGATTTGGAAATGATAAATCTTTATAGAATAAAAAAAAAAAAAACTATTCAGAAAAATTTCTGATGAGCAGAGAAATAAATGGATCAATAAAACCAGAATCTCTGCTTGTTTTCTTCAAAGGAATTAAAGTCACAAAAGTCATGGAAAAACTGAGGAACTGTTCCAGATTGAAAGAGACTAAAGAGACAACTAATTGCAATGCATGAAATTCTTTTGTTATTAAAGAGCATTATTGGAACAATTTGGGAAACTTGCATGTGGTCTGAGGATTAGATGTCAGTAATATATCAATGTAATTTCCTAATTTGGATGCTTATACTGTGTTATGTAAGAAAATGTTCTTTTTAAAATTAAAAATACACACTAAAATATTTAGGGGTGTTGGCATTATTTTGGCAACCTTTACTATCAAATGATCAGGAAAAAAAATTTTTGTACTGTACCTGAAACTTTTCTGTAAGTTTGAAATTGTTTCAAAAGAAAAAAAAAATGGAATCTTTGGGGGTGACACTGGGCATCAGTATTTTACAAAACACCTAGGTGATTCTAATTTGCAAGCAAGGTTAGGAACCATTGCTAGAGTGTCTTTATTATCATCCTTAACAACAACAAAAAAGCTACCTACTTCTTCACTGGGTAGATGAACCATAATTTATTTAAATAAACTCTTCCCATCTTTCCTTCAAAAACCATTTATTGAAGTTTGCACCTACCAGGCAAAATACAGAATCTCTTCCCTATGTGTACTCACAGTCTTGTAGGGAAAAGAGACAAGCAAAGAGATAATATGTTATAATATAATTGCTATCATATATTGAGCAATTATGTGCTAGGCACTATGCTATCCTATAGGCATTTTGCAGAATGAGAAAATCTAGACACAGAGAAAGAAATAACTTGCCTAAGAGTACCTAGAGCTATTTTGACTATGGGCTACACTACTGTGTAGAGGGAAGCAAAGTGCTATGAAAGCACAGAGAAGTACCCTCATGCAGACTTTGAGTGTCATGGAAGGTTTCTCAGAGGATGGAACATCTGCTGTACCTCTAAACATGTACAGTATTTCCCATGTTAATTACCACAAATACTCCTTCAATGAACATCTGGGCAGATAACTTTCCATTGTAGCCTGCTGCTACCCTCCTCCCCTGACTAGATTCTAAGAAGTAAATTTCCAGGTCAAATTGTATAAAAAATCTCATAGCTTTCAATACATTTTGTCACAAAGCTGTCACCAAAATATTAGGGTATACATTTTACTATGGCCTTACCAGCAGTGGGCATTACTACTTTAAATTTTTTTTTTTACCTTTAGTAGAAATCTAGCATTTCTTCAATTACTAGTTGAGCTAAATATTTTCCCATCAATGATTTCTTTACAACACAAATTTAAGGTCCTTATAGTTGTTACCCAACAGAATACTTAGGGAGGTTGCCAGTGAAATAACATCCTAGAATGTTTCATCCTGTAGATACGGCTATTTTTTTTTTTTCTATAACCACAAAAGAGACTGTGTCTCTATTAGCAGCATTCAAAGAAATCAGATTTTCTATATTCATGCTAAGATCCTTAACATCTAAAACTTACTGTGAGCACTATGAGGACAAGGAAAATGTCTCATTTGATTTCGAAACCCTATCACAACGTCAGCAAGTAAAGCATGCTCTATAATTGCTTGCTCTAAGAATAAATAAATGAAATAATGGATGATGACAAAATATACATTGAAATAATACCTTCTAAGATCTATACATGACACAAATCAACATAGTTCAGTACACTTCATATTAGGGAAAGATTAAGGAGAAGTAAAGTATCCCCCTCTTTTCCTTCTTGCAACATTAATATTAATTCATACATCCCAGTTTGCCTGTGACAGTTTTGGTTCATGCCTATTGTCCCAGCATCCTGTCTGATTAGAGCTGCCTTTTGAAAGGATTCTGGATTGGGCAATAAATTTTACAGTTAGCCTACATCTAAAAGATATTCACTTAATGAATATCAGATCTTAAATACAAAGTGCTTCCCTGATCAGACAGCTTGTGTTGTGTCACTATGAATTTCGATTTCAAGACCTATGAATAGATAACTCTTTTGGCCTTTACTTAAGTGTCTTTATAATACTTTTGCTTTTAACAATCTGCAAATAGTTAAACCCTAACTAAGAGGATATCTCTTGGCTATATCAGCATTCTCCATTCCATTTTATTGAAGTGAAGCATGGAAAGGAAAAGTGACTTATTCAAGATCACATCAAGAATCATCAGCCACATGATGTTGGAGTTCCAAACTTCTGGTTTTTTATTAATTTTCTAAACTGCACAGTCATTATTTTGCAATGAAATTTCTGATGCAGTTAGGTCAGAAAGATTTTAATCATTTAGTAAATGGCTTTGCAAACCACAGGCCATTAGTATGTACTTCAAATTGTATAATTAAAATCACAAGCATACATTGGGAACTATTTTTTCAATGGGCATAGATTTCATGGTATTCATATTTCAGTCTCCTTGAATTAACAGTCTCTATTCAAACCTAGTCTATAGGCCCTAAACTATTAGGTGAAGAGAATATTTATAAAATAGGTGAAAAGTTTGACAAAGAATCAATGAACTACAATCTACTCCATTAAAAAAAAAAGTATTTTGCTGGTATAGACAAATGGAATAGAATAGACAATTCAAAAACAGGCACAGGTATATTTAAGTATTCAATAAATGAGAAATAACAATGAATGGATGAAAGGCTTTAATAAACAATGATGTGACAGCTGGCTAGAAGCATACCTCAAACCAAATAGCAAATAAATTCCAAGCGGATTGAACATTTCAAATGTAAGAAATGTAAGAAAATGAAAACAAAATGTTTGGGGAAGACTATGTATGACTTCAAGGTAAAAATCATCAAAAAATGAATACTGATAGATTTGACCACATATAAAATAAATAATATTCACTAAAATTATTTTTATATATAAGGATATCACTTTTCTGTCATTTATACTTAATCATTTAAATTCATAATTTGTCTTTCAGTTTCATTTAGTTCCTTTGACATATAAACCTTTAAAAAACTATAAGAAGCTAAAAAGTTCAATATTTTCATTAAGATTTCTCTTTGTTTTTGGCTTAGGCCTTTCAAAATCAGAACAATATTCACATATATTTTCTTAGTATTCTTTCACTGTTCCTTATTTCATTAATTAAATACAGAAGGAGTCAAAATAAGGCTTTCTCCCGTATTAGCTATTTGATTTGCAGATATTACTTCTCTGCATGTCAATTTCATTTTCCTGGAAAAACAGATATAATAATATCAGTCTGTTAGAGATGCTGTGGAGATTAAAAGAGATAATTTACACAAAGCATTTATCATGGTAGAGCCTGGTACATAAAAATTATCATCAATGGTAGCTTGAATGTTTTAATTTTAGTGGAATATTTCCATGATCAGCAACTTATAGTAATGGTATTTTTGCCTGATTTAAAAACAAATTTTACATGATTTATTTAAAGCTACAGTTGTTTGCTTTTTAAATGATCTTTTAACCATAATATATGTCAATCACACAAAAATATCTTAATTCATTGACTACCCAATTATATACATCCTGCAAACTTGTCGAATATTTGGTCTTTAAAAGTTGCAGCCTTAGTTGTCAAATAGTCAAGCAACAGTATAAACCAAGAATATTAACAGGTTTCTTAAACATGGGAACTGCTGAGATTATTTATGAGCTTGAAATATTTAGTATGCTGTTTACCCTACTTTATCTTACCTCTAAGAGGCCATCCTCAGGAAGATCAGTACAGTGAACAGCATTCTGGATCTTAGTTTTACCGAAGATTGCTCTGAGGGTTCCAGGGCGTAAATGCCGGGCAATTTCCTATTAAATACACATAGACATATAATTAAAGTCAATCTTATGGTCCTAATAAGAAAATCACCAGCTGTATGAAACACTGAATTATTTTATTTATAAAAATACAAGTCCATGCTGATGGTGCTGCTTTTTCCACAAAATAGCATGTATGTATGAAAACTTTCAGCACTGCAAAATTTCAGTTTACTCATACAGCTTTCTCTGGGGCCCAATGTGAAGTCCATTGTAATCTATGTCAGTGGGCAATCAAAAATTACATTTCTTTTCATCAACAGATTATGGGACTCACACAAAATATGAGCCAAGATTATTACTGTGAAAAACTTTTATTTTATAGAGACAATAGGGATCCTAGCAACTTGATTTAAAATGAACCACTTTGGTGGTATCAATTACAAACTGTTCAACTATGTGATTGTACCAAATACCATTGATTGTACACTTTGGATGAATTATATGCTTTATTAAAATGTATCAATAAAATTGATTTGTTTTTAAAAAATGCTATAGTTCTATCAGCTTAGGACTAGCTTACTGTTAGGGGGGAAATGGTTACAAATAGCTCAAAATCTGAATAAAAGAAACAAAATGATATTAAAAAATAAAAATGATATTAAAAAATAAATATGAGAGTATTAATGATCTACTTAAAGTCTTTCTTTTTTTCTATTTTCAAAAATTTCAAAAATCCTATGTTAATTTTGAAATAGATTGTGCTTACAAAAAAAGCATATAATATATATGAATATTTTAAGGAATAATAATGAAATGAGTACCTATATATCCACTATTAAGCTGAATTAAAATAATATTACCAATAACTGTGAGGTTCCCTGTGTACCCCAACCTAATTGCATCCCTTCCCTGTCCCACCTATAGTTGACCTTACACTTAAATTTTATTTACAGATTCTATTGTTTTCTCCAGTTTTCGATAACATGTTTTTTCAGATTAGTCCATGTTAATTGTGTAGCTGTAATTCATTTATTTTTATCATTATAGAGTCCAGTGTATGACAGAACATATTTTATTTACTCAATTTCCTGTTGATGAAGGTTCCAGTAATTTCCTTTCGCTCTCTCTCTCTCTCTCTATCTCACAATCACAAACAATTCTGCTACAAAATATTTGTATACCATTTTTATGGTGTACAGGTACAAGTTCAAGTGCATACACACACGTTCAATTTTACTAAGTGTTGTAAAATCATTTTCTTAAGTGGTTGTAACAATTTACCCTCAACCTTCAGTGTACAAGAATTCCCAGGATCCACATCAAAGCCAACTTTTGATATTGGCTGACTTTTTAATTTTGCCATTCTGTTGGGTGTGAAGTGGTATATACAGTGTTCTTAGTTTACATTTCCTTGATCAGTAAAGAAGTTGAGTGTCTTTTCATAATAGTCCTCTTCTGTAACATGCTTATTCTTGTCTTTTCTCTGTTCTTCCATTGGGCTATTTTTTTCCTTTTTGATTGCCCTTCTTAATATATTCTGAACAGTAATTATTTGTAAGTTATATATGATGCAATATCTTCTCCCAGTGTGTATCTTGTCTTTGAGTTTTGTTTGTATGTTTTTTGATGAACAGAACTACTTAATTTTAATGAAATTAAATTTAACATTTTTTCTCATTTATGGTTTGTGCTTTTTGTTTCTTAACGAATTCTTTCCTTCCACAAATCATAAAGATAGTCTTCTCTATTGTCTTCTAAAATTTTTAAAGTTTTGTCTTTCATATTTAAGTTCTGGATCCACATGGAATTTATTTTTGTCTATGATGTGAGATAGAGGTCCATTTTAAAGTTTCCTTATGGATATTTAATTGTCCTAGCACCACTTATTGAATATTTTTCCTCTTTCCCCACTGAACTCCAATGACAGCTCTTCTCTGTATAAGGTTTCCATGTATGTATGAGTCTGTTTCTCTGTTTGCTATTCATTTCCACTGGACTATTTGTCTATTCTCACACCTAAATACACTGTATTATTATACTCTATAGTACATCTTCATCTGGCAGGAGAAGTCCCTAGGAGTTTGGTTTTTAACACATTACATTTGAGTAATATCTAAGTGGCAATATTAAATACATAGTTGGCTATGAGTCTAGAGTTCAAGGGAGTCTTCCATGCTGCAGGTAACAGTGCAAGTCAATAACATGTGCAAAGTATTTAAAACTATGAATTGGAAGAGATCACCAAAGAAGAGGTGGGCCAGGGGCACCACACCATTAAAAGGTTAAGAAGATGAGGAGAGATAAGCAAAAGAGACAAAGGAATGGACAGCTAGGAAAGAAAAAAATCCAGGAAAGTCATTTCCTGGACGATAAGTGAAGAAAATTTTCAAGGACAAGGGAGTTATCAACAGTGTCAAATGCTGCTGTTAAGCCAAGTAGGATGAAAATGGAAAATTAAGCATTAGGTTTATCAATATGGAGTCACTGATATTCTCGACAACAGTAGTTTCAGAGAAGTGGTGGGGGCAAAAGCTTGATTTACTGTGGTTCCAAGAGAGAACAGGAGAGGCTGAATTGGATTAAGTAAGTATAAAAAACTATTTTGAGGAGTTATATTGTATAGAGGAGGAGAAGAATGGAGCAGTAACTTGAGAGAGAACTGGAGAGAGAACGGGAGTTTTGGGGGGATCATATTATTTATAAATGATGGGAATGATCCAACAAAGGGAAAAATTGAGGAAACAGAAGAGAAAATTGCTGGAGTGATGAAATCAAGTGGGTACGTTGAGGAGTAGGCATTATAAAGGAGCACAGGATGATCGTCAAGAGAGCAGATAGAGTAAATAGGCCCAGTTGCAGGTAGGTGGGTATATGTGGTGGTGGGAACTTATGGAATTTTTTATTTTTATTAAGGTATAACTTACATGCAATTGTATGTATTGATTTAAGTATACTGTCCCATGAATTTTGTCAAATGTATACACCCATGTAATAACCACCTTAAACAAGATAAAGAACATTTACATCTCCCTGGAAAGTTCCCTCTAGAAGTTCTTTTGATTGATTCCATTCTCCAGTGAAGAAGACAGTAAGATTGTCATCAGCTGAGAGTACAGATAAGGAGGACTATACAGGATCTCAGGAGAGAAAAGAAGATAAGAAATACATCTTAGGAGAACAGAAGATTGAATGCACTAGGCAAGTGTAATATGATTGTTGAGCAGCATTAAAGGCCCACTTGGGGTTAGTGTTCACGAAGATACAGAGAGATCATCAAGCACAGTTGTTTGCTCTTTGCCAGCACATTCAGCTGCATAGGAAGGATTAGGCACAGGCAAAGATTAGGTGGAGAGTTGAATTTAATAAGAGTTGGGGGTTTTAATAAGAGTACACAGCAAAATAAGAGAGGGGAAAGGGAGTTGAAAGTATATGCAAGGGAATGATACCAATGATGGGCAAAAAAATTTTTAATTGGGTAAGAAGGGAAGTGAGAATGTGGAAGGTAGAGGGCGGAGAGACAGGGAAAAGGTAATCAATGGATTAGAGCTCCTAATGGAAAGATTATTTATATGTGCTAGAGTGAGTAAGCTGGGAAGTTAAGAGTTAGAATCCTGTAATTGAGATTACTGGGAGTGAGGGAGGAGAGAGGGTTACAGTTATTGGTAATAATCAATTTTAAAGTCTAACCAAGGCCTAGAACAGGTGGAGGACAAAAATGTTGAAAGATTTTAAATATTCAAGTCTTAATTTTAAGGTTTCCATCAAATATCAAGAGTACATGTATTAAGTTCAAGAAAAACATTTTGTTAAACTAGAAAATAAGTATGGTTTTATATTCTCTTATTTCATATTCATTATTTTCATTCTGTTCCTCATAACTTTCCTAGGAATTAGGTACCCAATAGTAAACACCTACTCTACATGGTGGTAAGCTATATTTTGTGAAATAAGAGGCACTTAATAAAATTATGGAAGGTGGGCACTCATTTTCCTTTTCTTTTGATTTCAGGTAGGGAAAACAAAACACTTTAAAATGACTCAATTTGGTTAAACTGTTTCATAAGAAATTATTCTCTATCTATTAAATTTTACTTGGTCCTCACAATATTCAAGATATTACTTCCATGTAGGTGCTTGCTACATGCACAGCACTTGAATTCTAAGGGGATACTTATGTGTTTGTGAGTGTGTATGAATATAAATTTGGGGGGTTAGGGGTTTCTGAGGGTTATTGTCAATGTCTGATGATATTTTACGGTAGTCAGAGAATGTGGTCTCTGGTCCTTCTTTTAAGAAACTTGTTGAGATTTTCTTTGTATCCTCATACATAGTCAATTTAAGTGTGTGCCCTTTGGGTGTTAGAAAACATGTTGTGACAAGTTACATCCTCTGGGAAACCAACTCTTAGATAGAGGTTTGCAAGCAGGAAGTTTACTAGGAAGTGGCTGGCCCACAAGTATAGTGATCTATACTTGTGGGAAAGTGAGGAATGTAGGAGTGGGCAGAGGGAGAAGTTGAATTGCAGCACAGTAACAACAGAGAACTTGGAATATCCTTCAGAGAGTTCTGATGCTGGGATGCCCCTCAGGCTGTCCTAAACTGAGGCAAAGGGGTCAGACCTTTATATCCCCATGCTGACAAGTCACTGGATTGTGGGTTGCTCCAGGGAAGGGGACATGACCTTGGTTGGACAGGATGATTTTCTTTAGCAGACGGCAATTCTTGGAGAGGGGCTCGATGGATTACTGTTAGCTGCCAACACTCCAAGCAGCTGGGGAATGAGTGTTTCAGTCCTGAAGGGCAGACAGGAACTTTGGTGGCCCTCCACAGCATCCACTACATGCGTGCATACATGCAATATATATGTAATACGGCAAATATGGCACTGCAGAATATTGCAATCTGATTACCATTCTTTTCAGTTTTTTTTTTTTTTTTTTTCGTTCTAGAAGGTTTTTGCATTATCTCTTTATCTTTGGTGTTCTGAAATATGATATGTCCAGGCACTGGCCATTTACCATTTGCTACATACACAATTGTCCAATTTAATCTTACGATATATATATATATCATCAGCCACATTCTATTACTTCTCATATTATTTTCCCTACTCCATTTTATCTTTTCTTGAGCTATTTCTATGAGGTGGGTGTTGAAACTTCTGGTTCTATTTTTCCTCTCTTTTTTCCTTTTATACTTTCCATCTAATTGTCTTTTTGTGCTATATTCTAGGAGAATACCGCCATTTGATTTGTCAGCTCATTAATTTGCTTTTCAATTGGGTCCACTGTATCATTCTTCTAATTTACCAAGTATTTTTAAAATGTCAATAATTATATTTAAATTCTCAATAACTAATTTTTTTTCATGGATCCAATATTCTGTTATGACTATGTGAGGACATTGCCTATCTTATTTTAAAGTTTCTCTTTGTTAGTTCTATTAATTTCCTTAGGTATTGATTCTACTTGTTGAGTTTGGTGTCTTCTTTAATGGTATTGGTTTACTTCAAATGTTTGGTATTTCCTGACAGTTTACCTTTCTTTTTGGGATTCTCAGTGCACCTGTCATAGATGCCAGGGACATGCTGCTAGGTGGGGTATTCTGGTTGCTTTCCTTGCCTAGGCCTCACTAGCTACCTAGGCAATACATTGCCTCTCCAGATAAAGCTCCAATTCACTGCCTTTGATTGTGAATCAGCTGCCTTCTGTTCAACAAAAGCAAGCAAAAGGGAAGGAGCTGATTTATACTGCTGCTCTTCATGCAATTTCCCAATTGCTCACTCTGCTGATGGCCTCGGTCCCTCTTTATTATTGCATCCACAGCGCCTGATTTGGAGCACAACCAGAATCCCCCACCTCCACCCCTCTTCTTCTGAAGCAGTCCTCTCCTACATGCTTTAGAGTGTGGTTTTCCTCAACAGTGCAATCCTGTTTGCTTTCTATCTTTCGAAGTTTATGATCTACTAATAGTTGGCACCCTTGTTTTCCAGTACTGTTGGAGATTTACTCTTAAAGACAAAACGAGACAAAATAAAACACATCTCCTGTTATTTTTGAAGAATTGAAAAGGAAGGGGATGATGGACACACATGATCATCTGCCATCTTGATGCAATCTCATTTTACTGACATCCCCCCAAATCCAATATACCAGGGTTTGAACCTAGGACCTCAAACATGGGAAGCAGGCACTCAACCACTGCACTACACCTGCTCCCCTCCAATAAACCATCTTTAATTAGTTTTTCATGATGCTATCATTTTGGATCTAATGCAATCATTAGCATGCTACTTACTTGCTCGAAACTCTTTGAAGGCTCACTATTGCCCATGGCCTAATGGCAAAACTCCTTGGGTAGCATTCAAAGTTCTACACATTCTTGCCTAAATCTACCTTTCAGGTTTCATCACCCACTGTGTATCTTCCTTGCAAGCTTATCCCAATGAGAACATCACTTTTTCTGTGAAACCAACTTGAATGCCTCCTAATCAGAGCAATCCTTCCTTTCCCAATGTTCCTATTATAAACCTTCTAACTTGCATTTTATACATTTTTGTGTGTGTGCCTATTTTAGTAAGTCTCCATTAGGCTTTTAATCCCTTGACACAATAAAAAATGTCCCTTGATATTGTATGTCTTATGAACACATAGTAAATATATTGGTAAATAATTGCTGACTGACATAAAATGACAGCACTTTTACTCAGAGAGCCAGGATAGAGTAGTAATGAAGAGCAGGGGCTATGGAGCAAGACTTCCTGGATTTGAATTTTGCCTATGCCACTTACTAGTTGTGTGACCATGCCATGTAATGTAACCTCTCTGTGCGTGCTTTAGTGTTCTCTTTGTAAAATAGTGCTTAAAAATAGGACCTAGGTTGTAGTGTTTCTGTGAGAATTAAAGGAGTAACAACAGATAAAAGTATTTAAATGGTGCCTGGTACATGGGCAAACACTCAATATATAATGGTTACAAGTTTTATTAGCTATAGAATTCAAAGACAGTTAAGATGAGACAGTTCTTCAGGAGATAAAAAAAGTATATTTTGATATGTGTCAAAGATAATCTAGGCAAATATTTATGTATCTTTTGATAAACATATAATATCTCTCAAGAGTTTTAATCATATTTTTAAAATAAAAGTTTAAATAATCAAGTAATATGACAATTTTATTAGATAGTCATAATCTACACATAAGCCTCTGAGAGACTATGAGGTTTTGTTTTTTGTTCCTTCTTTTTCCTACTATGAAGTATTTTTACTGGTATAAAATATTTCATTTAGATAAATGATAATGAAGAAGCATATAGATATAGAACATCAAGTACTCTCTTCATAGCTGCTTTTAAAATTTAGGCTTTCATTTTGCATCATTTTCTTTTTAAAAGGTATTAATATATTCATTTTAGTTTTGCTTATTGCAAGATATCATAAATGCTTATGAAACTAAAAAATACTGAAACACTAGAAGTAAAAATCTAGAAGAATCCTCCACAGATTCTTCTTCCCCTCTATTTCCTGGCAGATTTTCCCTAATGATTACTAATAGAATCATATCCCTCCTGTTCTTTGTACTCTATGATGAAATCCATCCTACAATGTACAGTCCCCATCCTTAACGGACCACAAGTAATTATTAGACACATAAAAGCAACACAAAGGACCAACATACAATTTCATTTAGTATCATGAATAATATTTAAAAATTATTAACTTATAAAATATGGGTTATGCTGTTGAAAATGAGACTCTGTAAAGCATAATATCTATTTGCATTTAGAGACTCAACAGTCTTCCAAACTACCAAATTCCTGGCATATTCACACACCGCCCCCTGCCCCAATCTTGCCTGCTCAACTCCACCAAGTCAAATGTTTGGTTGTTGTATAGCTCATCATAAGCACTAAAAATTCCGATCAGGTAATTCTATAGTTAGAGGAAGAACTCTGAAGTGAAAAATGGCCTCTAAATCTAAGACATGGAAGAATGCACTAAATAGAATGGTAACTAGCAAAATACTGAAAACAAAGCAGAGGAAGATTATTCAATTACTCTATGGCTGTGTACATTATAAAGAATGCCATTGTTTTATCAGGTCTATCAGACTGATAAAATATATCTGGACAAAGAAAACAAAGTGCTTTCATAGGAAGTCATTCTGTTTCAGTTCTCTACAATACAGGAGAGGTATGCAAGAATGAAAATGACCTTCCATTAAGGTCACAATTTCATAATTGTGGGAAATCACTGGGAAGTGATTTGTGAAATTTACTGGTTAATAGAACTTAGAAGAATTCAGAAATAGTGTGATCAACTATAAAATACAGTCATACCATGAGTAGCATATGGTGGAAAATCGCACCTGGCCACTAGTCTAATTTCTTGGGGAAATAAAAGGAAAAAAGTCTCCCCTAAATTGTAGGATAACCATGATAGTAGTGATAGATAAGTATAGATAGATAGATAAGATAGTATAAGTAGACTAATAATAGGGAAATGAACATGGCCCCAGGCCTGGAAACCTAAACTACCTATGAAACAAATAATAAACATTTTATAATCATTGCCTTTATTTCATAAGCAACAGGGGTAACTTAATATTAAAGGCAAATGGCTCAACCACCATAATTAAAACAGTACATATTCATGTTTCTAGCCATCACTGATACTCTTCAGCAACAAGTCCTATAATATTAAATAGTACATGCTAAGTCCTCTTCTTGACTACTCTGGGAAGTCAAAAATACCTTATGAAAACTAACCCAAGAACAGCCTTTTCCATTTGCCTGCAAGTTTGCATTAACTAATGCAGTTGCAGTTTTATATTTCTGGGAAATAAGCAATATTAGACCAATTAACAATTAAAATGCAGGGTTCAACATAAGAAAATCAATTAATGCAATATACCACATTAACAGAATGAAAGGAAAAAAAAGACACGATTGTCTCAATTGATGCAGAAAAGCATTTGACAAAATATAGCACCCTTTCTTGATAAAAAACACTTAGAACATTCGGAATAGAAGGAAACTTCCTCAAATTAATAAAGGACACACATGAAAAGCCCACAGCTAACATCCTACTTAATGCTGAAAGTCTGAAAGCTTTCCCTATAAGATCAGGAAGAAGACAAGGACACCCACCGTCACCACTGCTATTCAACATTGTACTGGAAGTTCTTGCCAGAGCAATTACACAAGAAAAGTAAATAAATGCATCCAAATTGGAAAGGAAGAAGTAAAACACTCCCTATTCGCAGATGACATGATGCTATATACAAAAAATCCTGAAAAATCCACAATAAAGCTGCTAGAGCTAACAAATGAATTTGCAAAATAGTGAGTTATTATAAGATAAGCACCCAAATTTCAGTAATGCTTCTATACACATTCAATGAACAGTTGGAACAGGAAATCAAGAAAAAAAATTCCATTCACAATAGGGATTAGAAGAATCAGGTATCTAAGAATAAAACTAACCAAGGATGTAAAGGACATGTACACAGAAAACTATAAAACCTTGCTAAAAGAAATTCAAGAAGACCTAAATAAATGGAAGGATATTCCACGTTCATGGATTAGAAGACTAAGTAACATTAAGATGTCAATACTTCCCCAAACAATGTATAGGTTCAAATGCAATCCCAATCAAAATTCTAACAACTTTCTTAGCAGAAATGGAAAAGCCAATCATCAAATTTATATGGAAGGGTAAGGGGCCCAAAAAGCTAAAGCCATCTTGAAAAAGAAGAATGAAGTTGGAGGACTCACACCTCCCAATCTTAAGTTGTATTACAAACATGTAGTAATCAAAACATCATGGTAATGGAACACAGACATACATACAGACCAATGGAATAGAACTGAAAGGTCAGAAATCAAGCCTTACATTTATGGCCAACTGATTTTTGACAAGGTGGCAAAGACTACTCAATTTGGAAAAAATAGTCTTCAAATATGGTGCTGGGAAAACTGGATTTCCATTCGCAAATAAAGGAGGGGGAAGCAGATGTGGCTCAAGTAGTTGGGCACCCACCTACCATATGGGAGGTCCCAGATTTGGTTCCCAGTGCCTCCTAAAAAAGATGAGCAAGACAGCGAACTGACGTGACGGGCTGGCACAGCAAATGGACGCAACAAGATGATGCAACAAAATGACACAGTGAGATCATGCAATGAAGAGACACAGTGAGGAAACACAATGAGAGTCACAAAAAGCAGAGAGTGGAGTGACTGGGTGCCTCCCTCCCACATGGGAGGTCCCGGGTTCAGTTCCTAGTGCTTCCTAAAAAGAAGATGAACAGAGAGCAGAAGATGAACAGTGAGTGCAAAACAATGAAGGGGGAGGAATCAATAAGATAAATCTTAAAAAATAAAAATTAAAAAAAAGGAGGACCCCTACCTCACCTCTTATACAAATATAAACTCTAAATTTGTCAAAGACCTAAATATAAGAGCTAGAACTATCAAACTCCTAAAAGAAAACATAGGGAAGTATCTACAGGACCATGTGTTAGGCAATGGTTTCTTAGACAATACACCCAAAGCATAAGCAACAAAAGAAATAATAGATAAATGGTACCATCAAAATAAAGATTTTTCTTCCTCAAAGGGCTTTATCATGAAAGTAGAAAGACAACCTAAACAATGGGAGAAAATATTCAGAAAACACATAACCAATAAAGGATTAATATCCAGTATATATATGGAAATCCTGCAACTTAACAACAAAATGACAAACAACCCAGTTAAAAATGGTCAAAAGACTTGAACAGACATCTCTCCAAAGAAGACATACAAATGGCCAGAAAGCACATGAAAAGATGCTCAATATCATTAGCCATCAGGGAAATGCAAATCAAAACTACATTGAGATTGAATGGATTTAACACACATTAGGAAGGCTGCTATTAAAAAAATGGAAAATAATAAGTGTCGGAGAGGATAAGGAGAAATAGTAACATCATTCATTGCTGGTGGGAATGTAAAATGGTACAGCTGCTGTGGAAGACAGTTTGGTGGTTCCTCAGAAAGCTAAGTACAGAACTACTATATGACCCAGCAATCCCAGTACTAGGTATATACCCAAAAGAACTGAAAGCAGGGACTCAACCAGGTATTTACACACTGATGTTCATAGCAGCATTATTCACAATTGCTAATTAATAAAAGCAACTCAAGTATCCATGAACCGAAGAATGGATAAATAAAATGTGGTATATACCTACAATGGAATATTATTTAGCTGTAAAGAGGAATGAAGTCCTGATACATGTGACAACATTGATGGACACCGAAGATATCATGTTGAGTGAAATAAGCCAGACAAGAAAGGGCAAACATTGTATGATCTCACTGGTTTGAAATAATTAGAATAAGCAAACACATTTAGTCAGAATCTAGAATATAGGTTACCCCAGGGGATGGAGTGGGGAAAAAGAATGGGAATTTAAGACTTAAAATGTACAGGGTTCCTATGTGGAATGAATGGTGGCAAAGGTAGCAAAACATTGTGAACACAATTAACATCACTAAATATATATCTGAATATGCTTCAAAGGTGAAATGTTAAATTGTATATATGATAACAGAATAAAATTTTTAAAAAATTCCATGGAACTACACTATTAAACAGTGAACCCTAAGTTAAAATACAGACTTTAGTTAATAGCACAATTTTTAAAATGTGCTATCATCAATTGTAACAAATGTTCCACACTAATGCAAGGCGCTGGTAGTGGAAGAAGGGGTTATATAGGAATCCTGTATTTTATGCATGATTGTTCGGTATACCCACAAATTCTCTAACAAAGGAAAAAAATAAAGATAATGTATGCGTAAAAAGAAGAATTATAAAGTATAAAAAGAAACATACCATAAATTATGGGGATGAAAGGTACAATAATGGAGATTACAAGTACACTAGAGGGGAGTGGATGTGGCTCAAGCAGGTGGGCACCTGCCTCCCACATGGGAGGTCCCGGTGCCTCCTAAAGATGACGAGCAAGACAGTGAGCTGGCACGGCAAGCTGATGCAATGAGATGGTGCAATGAGGAGACACAACAAGAGACACAACAAACAGGGAGCAGATGTAGCTCAAGAGACTGGGTGCCTCCCTCCCACATGGGAGGTTCCAGGTTCTGTTCCAGGTGCTTCCTAAAGGAAAACGAGCAGACACAGAGAGTACACAATGAACAGACACAGAGAGCAGACAGAGAGTGCAAACAAGGGAGGGGAGGAGAAATAAATAAATAAATAAATCTTTTAAAAAAATACACTAGAGAGGGGAGGAAATGAGGCTCAAGCAGTTGACCGCTCGGCCACACTACCAGAACAAGGCTCAAGCAGTTGAGTGCCTGCTTCACATATGGGAGGTTCCAGGTTCAGTTCCCAGTGGTTCCTAAAAAAAAAACAACAACAAGCAAAGTACAAATGAAAAAACCAACTCAAGGGAGCAGTTGAGCGCTGGCTTCCCATGTATGAGGTCCCGGGTTCAAGTCCCAGGTCCCAGTACCTCAAACAACAACAACAAAACAAAACACTAGAGGAATACAATAGCAGGTTTGAGCAGGCAGAAGAAAGAATCAGCAAAGTAGAAGACGGGACAATTGAAATAATACAGTCAGAAGAACAGATAGAAAAATATAGAACTGGAAATCCATATCCCAAAGGATATGTATCACACTTTATACAAAAATTAACTCAAAATGGGTCAAATATCTACATATAAAAGCCAGGACCCTAGAAGAAAATGTAGAAAGCATCTTCAAGATCTTGTGGTAGGAAGTAGTTTCTTAGACCTTACATTCAAAGCACAAGCAACCAAAGAAAAAATAGATAAATGGGACCTTCTCAAAATTAAATACTTTTGTGCTTCAAAGGACTTTGTCAAGAAGGTGAAAAGGCAGCCCACTCAATGGGAGAAAATATTTGGAAACCACATAGCCAATAAAGGTTCATTATCTATGATATATAAGGATATCACAAAACTCAAAAATAAAAGAGCAAGCAATCCAATTTAAAAAATGGGCAAAAAGGCTTAAACAGACATTTCTCCAAAGAGGAAATACAAATGGTAAGAAAGCACATGAAAAAATGTTCAGTATCACTAGCTATTTGGAAATGCAAATCAAAACTACAATGAGATATCATTTCACACCTATTAGAATGGCCGCTATTAAAATAACAGAAAACTACAAGTGCTGGAGAAGATGTGGAGAAACAGGAACACTTATTCACCATTGGTGGGAATGTAGAACGGTGCAGCCACTGTGGAATAATGTTTGGCAGTTCCTTGGGAAGTTAAATATAAAACTGCCATACAATCTGGAAATCCTGCTCCTAGGTATATACTCAGAAGAACTGAAAGCAGGGACATGAACAGACATATGCACACCAATGTTCATAGCAGCATTATTCACAATTGCCAAAATATACAAACAACCCAGGTGTCTATCAACAGATGAATGTATAGACAAAATGTGGCTTATGCATATGATGGAATTCAACTGTAAGAAGAAATGAAGTCATGATGCATATGAAAACAGGGATGAACTTTGAAGACATAATGCTGAGTAAAACAAGCCAGACACAAAAGGATAAATATTGCATGAGCTCACTAATGTGAATAAGATATAATGAGCAAAGTTATGGAGTTAATAGCTAGAAGATTGATCATCAGAAGATAGAATGAGGATAAAGAATGGGGGTAAGAGGCTTAATTTGTGTAGAATTTATAATAAGGTTTAATCAGGTTGACTGTAAACGTTTGGAATGGGATAGAGGTGATGATAGCACATTAAAGTGAATGTAATTAGCAGCAACAATATGGGGGTATGATTGTGGTTGAAAGGGAAAGTTTAGGGTTGTGTATATCACTAAAGAGAATCTAAAGGATGAAACAAGAGACTGTATAGTATAGTGAACCCTGAAGCAGATGAGTGTGGTTAGTAGTACAAATATAAGAATGTTCTTCCATGAATAAGAACAAACGTACATAAATATTATAAGATATTACTAATAGAGTGGCATTTGGACAAAAATACACCTAAAGCAAACTATGAATTGTAATGAATATTAATATATTAATATTCTTTAATCAATTGTATAAAAATAGAATTATCCTAAGTGACAGAAACCAGACACAAAGTACTGCATATTATTTGACTCATTTATATAAATTGCAAATATAAATAAATTTATAGAGATGGCATTAGATTAGTGGGTATGCATGGCAGGGAAAGGATAGAGGGATTAAGAGGTAACTGCTAAGGCATAGGGTTTTTTTGTTTGTTTGTTTGTTTGTTTGTTTTTTGTTTTGAGTAATGAAAATGCACTAATACTGATTGCGGTGATGAATGCACAACTCTGTGATTATACTAAAAAACCACTGAATTTACACTTTAGATGGACTGTATGGTAAGTGAATATATTTCAATAATATTACTTTTAAAAAAAGAATAGAAAAGTTGATTACTGTTTAAGGGACTTCAGTGACAGCATGAAGCATAGCAACATATGCATCTTGGGAATTCCAGAAGGAGAAGGGTTGGGATAAGAGGCAGAAGGAATATTTGAGGAAATGATTGCTGAAAATTTCCCAACTCTTATCAAAGACATAAATATATATGTCTAAGAAGTACACGGACTCCCAACAGAACAAATCCTAAGAGACCTACTGTGAGATACATACTAATCCAAATGTCTAATTCCTAAGATAAAGAGAGAATTCTGAAAGCAGCAAGAGAAAAGCAATCCATCACATACGAGGGATCCTCAATAATAATAAGTACTGATATTTCATTAGAAATCATGGAGGTGAGGGAAACAGATGTGGCTCAAGAAACCATGGAGGTGAAAAGGCAGTGATATGATATATCTAAGATACTGAAAGAGAAAAGCTGCCAACCCAAAATTCTTTATCTGGCAGCTTATCTTTAAATATGAGAGAGAGTTAAAAACATTCACAGATAAACAGAAAATGAGAGACTTTGCCACCAAGAGACCTACCCTACAAGAATTGCTGAAGGGATCTTTCAAGTTGAAAGGAAAAGACAGGAGAGAGTGGCTAGGACCTGTGTGAAGAAGTGAAGCTCTTCAGTAAATATAACTAACTGGGTAAACACAAATCCAATAGCACTATATTCTCAATATATACTCATTAATTCCTGTAAGAGTTATAATACAACTGAATAAGAAATAGTCATATTTCCTTATAATGGACATGCAAAATATAAAGAGGTAATGTGGAACAAAAATAACAGAAAGAGGGGAATGGAGGGATATGGGAGCAGAGAACATGTATACTCTATAAGTTCAGTTGTTATCTTTTCAAACTAGTGGGTTACAGGTGTAGGTTGTATAATGCAAACCCCAGGGTAACCACAAGGCAAGTATTTAAGAAACACACAGAAACAAAAATGAGAAGGAGATCAGTCAGATACACCACAAAAGATCATCTGTATAGAAAAGGAGGCTGCAATAAACGAAAAGAGAAATAGAAAAGACATGACATAAAAACCAAAGGACAAAATGGCCAAAGTAAGTACTGCCTTTACAGCAATAACACTGAATGGTAATAAATTCAACTCCCCCCTAAAAAGACCCTGTTTGGCAGAATACATAAAAAAGCATAATCCAACTATATATTGTTTACAAGAGACTCACCTTAGACCCAAAGACACAAATAGGTTGAAAGTGAAAGGATGGAAAAAAATATTCCATGCAAAAATAGAGCTGAGTGGCAGTTACACCAATATTGGACAAAAGAGTCTTTAAGTCAAAAGCTGTTACAAGAGACAAAGAAGGACACTATATATTAATAAAAGGATCAATCTGCCAAGAGAAATAACAATCATAAATATTTATACACCTAAACATGGTGCCTCAAAATACATGAGACAAATACTGGCAAAATTGTAGGGAGAAATAAATATTTCTACAATAATAGTTGGAGACTTCAATATACCACTCTCATCAATAGAAAGAATAGAGAGATCAATAAGGACCTAGAGAACTTGAATAACACGACAAATTAACAAGACTTAGACATATACAGAACATTGCACCCCCCAAACAGCAGGATATACATTTTTCTCATGGATTTTTCTCCAGGATAAACCACATGTTGGGTCACAAAACAAGTCTCAATAAATTTAAAAAGACTGAAATTATACAAAGCCTCTTCTTTGAACACAAGGAAATGTAGCCGGAAATCAATAACAGCAGAGAACTGGAAAATCCACAAATATATGGAATCTAAATAACACACCCTTAAATAATCAATGGGCCAAAGAAGAAATCATAAGGGAAATCACTAAATATATTGAGATGAATGAAAAAGAAAACACAACATATCAAACCTTAGGAGATGCAGCAAAGGCAGTGCTCAGAGGGAAATGTATAGCTCTGAATGCTTACATTAAACAAGAAGAAAGCTAAAATCAAAGCCTAAACTGCATACCTGGAGGATCTAGGAAAAGAAAAGAAAACTAAACCCAAAGAGAGCAGAAGAAAAGAATAATAAATATTAGAGCAGAAATGAATGAAATATTGAATTAAAAAAACCATTAGAGAGCATTAACAAAACTAAAAGTGGCTCTTTGAAAAGATCCATAAAATTGACAAACCTTTACCTAAACTGACAAAGAAAAAAGAGAGAAGGTGCAAAGAATTAAAATCTGAAATGAAATGGTAGACATTTCTACTGACCGCACAGGGGAAAAGAAGATAAGAAGATACTCTGAATAACTGTATGTCAACAAATTAGACAACCTAAATAAAACAGACAAATTTCTAGACACATACAAACAACCTACACCGACTCTTGAAGAAATAGAAGATCTCAACAGACCAATAACAAGGAAAGAGATTAAATCAGTAATTAAAAAAACCTCAAAACAAAGAAAAGCCCAGGACCAGATGGCTTCACAGGGGAATTCAACCATACATTCCAAGAAAACTTAACTCCAATTCTGCTCAAACTCTTCCAAAAAATTTGAAGAGGAAGGAACACTACCTAACTCATTCTATGACGCCAACATCACCATCATGCCAAAGCCAGAAAAAGATACCACAAGAAAAGAAAATTACAGGTCTATATATATCTTTTATGGCAAAAATCCTCAACAAAATGCTAGAAAATCAAACCTATCAACACATTAAAGGAATTATACACCATTACCAGGGGATTTATCCCAGATATGCAAGGATGGTTCAACATAAGAAATCAATTTAATGTAATAAACCACATTAACAGAATGAAGGGAAAAATCCACATGATCTACTTAACTGACAGAGAAAAGACATATAACAAAAACTATCATTGTTTCTTGATAAAACCACTTAGAAAAACAGGAATAGAAGGAAACTTTGTCAAGATGATAAATGGCATATGTGGTGGTTTAAAGCTGTATGTACCCCATAAAAACATGTTCTGTAAGAAAGGACCTTGTAATGAAGTTACTTCAGTTAAGGTGTGTGTGGCCCACACCAATCAGTATGGGTCTTAATCCTATTACTACAGTGCTTTAAACATGGAATGAATTCAGACACGAAAGAGAGAAAGCCATGGGAAGTAACAAGGTGAAATCAACGAAACTTGGAGGAGAGAGAGACAAGGAGCTCTGCCATGTGCCTTGCCCTGTGATAGAGGCACCAGGGATTGCTGGCAACCAGCCCCAGTCACAGTCTTTGGGGAGAAATCATCACCTTGATAATACCTTCATTTGGACTTTCTTGTAGCCTCAAAACCGTAAGTCAGTAAATTCCCATGGTTTAAGCCAGCCCAATTTATGGTATTTGCTTAAGCAGCCTAGGAAACTAAAACAACATGTATGAAAAACCCACTGCTAACATCATACTCAATGGTGAAAGACTGAAAGCTTTCCCTCTAAGATCTGGAACAAGACAAGGGTGCCCACT
>JAQZBX010042531.1:0-21982 GCA_029593785.1 Cabassous unicinctus
TACATATATATATATATTAAAGGTGCTTAGATTACCTAAATATTATTCAGAAATTACAGGGATTCCCATTTTCCCCACCTACCACAGCTCCCACAACATCCCATGCCAACATCCTTCATCAGTGTGGCACATCACCCACAATGGATATAGACATCCTCAGGCCTTGCCACCAAGCAAAGACCACATTTCACATCATAGACCAACCTCTCTCCCACACAGTTCTGCATGGTATATGCTGATGCAAACTGGCCTATATCTGTTGCCACAACACCACTCATGACAACACCGAAGTACCAAAAAAGCCACAGTATTTCAACTGCCCCTCCCCTCCATGCCCCGAAAATTGTCCATTGGCCACTGTCTCCACCTCACTGTTACAATTTCTTCCATTTTTGAATCGCAATATATGACAGAACACCACAAAGTACATTCTCGTCCATAGATCTTCCCCCAATCCTGGGTAGTTTGTGATGGTGAAGTCCACTCCACCTCCAAGTGAGAGAGGGTTTATATTCCATGGATATGGTGGATGGGATTATCCTGCCTGCAGCTGCAGGCCCTTTCCATTCCCTGGCATGGCCATTGCCATAGGCGTCTCCTTGCCAGGTGACTTGGATGAGTCCATTGAGCTGTAGGGTAGGGGTTGCAGGTGCACCGAGAATTGCAGGCACAGCTGGCACATAGGTAGGCCAGAGGCTCCAGTCTCTGGAAGTACAACTAAAAACCCCAGCATCACATATAGGTTTGAGTAGAAGGGACTGATGGACCATGTGCAGGGAGGACTTATTTGAGTCCGACTCTGTCACTCTCAAGAGCACAGATTCCAAAGAGGAGCCCACTAATAAGGCATCAATCTCTGGGGCTATCCCCACTTATATAGGACCTGGGTGTCTCCAGAGCCCTCAGGAGCCACTCTGTGTGGGGTCATATCCACTTTGGTGTTCTATGAGACCCTACTGAGCTGTGCATATGCTTTACCTCTGGGATGACCTCCCGACTCTCTTTGAAGTCTCTTAGCCACATGAACTCATTTCTCTTTACTCTTTGCCCCTTTTATTCAAGGTCTTTTTCCAATTGTGTTGCCAGTTGGTACTTGGTATTAATCCCTCATTGCTAGGGAGGCTCATCCCCAGGATTCATGTCCCACATTTGGGGGAAGGTAATGCAATCAAATCCTGAGTTTGGCTTAGAGAGAAGCCACATTTGAGCAACAAGGAGGCTCTCAGTTGGCAACCCTTAGGCACCCCATATCAGTAGGTTAAGTTTCATTTATAAGAGCAAAGACTCATAAGTCTAGTCCTCAATAACAAGATCCCATCAGTAGGCCATCCTCTTTTGCCAGACACTGCCTCTGCACTCAGGGGACTGCTGCTGCTCCCTTGGAGAATGTGGCAGAGTTCTCCAGGCTGGGAATTCAGGTTCCCTCATTTATTGAGTTATTGTCTACCCTCTGTGCCCATGCCCCATCCCTTGATCATTTGAACAATTTTATATATCTTTCATGTATATTCAGATGAACTTCTGCCCATGAATCCCCCATCCCAGACACCCCTCACCAATGAACTTCTGCAGCCCCCATTGTAACCCTTCTGTGATCCAAACATTCCCTGAACATGAAACACATATAATAACAAAATACAATTAATAGTAAAAAGAAATAATAATGATAATCTTAAATGCAAGAGATAGGTACAAGGAAGCTCAGAAGAAAAAAAAAAGAAGCTAAACTAAAAATAAAATATAATTATCGGGTTGGCATATTAAAAAAAATGGGAAATAAAACAAAAAAGAATCCTTTTTTTTAAAAAAAAATTATTCTTTTTTCCCTTTATCGCTGCATTATCAATGTCCAGTGTATGATGACATCTGTCCCCCTCACATTCCCCAGTGTCTCCCAAATTTTCATTTTATTTTCAAAGAAGTTTTAGGTCACAGCAGAGTCACACACAGAATACTAAAGACTCCCACCTATCCAACCTCCCTCCCCCTTCCCCACCCCATATTAAAACCTTTTTTTTTTATGGATGTTTGCATTGTTATAACTGTTTTACAGATAGTAAATTATAACAACTAAACATTGTTGATGTTTTACAGTATAGTTTACAATTTAGACTGTACAGTTTAATAATTTTTGATAATATTTAACATGCCCTGTGTCCATTACTGTAAGGTAATGAAAAACATTTCCTGTGACCACTAAATACCCCATTTGATCTTAACTGTTCCTTCCACCCCATCCCCCTGTGGCATATGACACTCCACAGTCTTGACTCATGGAATGACAAGATTCATAGTTACATGCCCTGGGTATTCCAACCTGCCCTGCCTAATCTACCCACCTGTCAACCCTGCACCACCAAACCCAGTAATATCATTACCCATCTGTCCTATCCTTCAATATGCAATGATACTCTATCACTTTAACATAGATTCCTCCAAGTGTGCAGTTAGGTCTACAATTTTAGCTCTTTTTTTTTCTTTTTTAATATCTGTATTTATGACTATTTACTTCCCTCTCACGACTGCTTTCGCTGCATCCCATAGGTTTTGATATGTTTTGTTGTCGTTTTCATTAGTTTCCAGGTAGTTACTGATTTCTTTTGAGATTTCCTCCTTGACCCTCTGTTTGTCTAAGCGTGTGTTGTTTAACTTCCATATCCTTGTTCCTAACCTGTTTCTCTGGCACTTAGTGATTTCCAATTTCATTCCATTGTGATCAGAGAAATTAGTTTGAAAATCTCAATCTTTCTGAATTCATTGAGAGTTATTCTGTGGCATAGCATGTGGTCTATCTTGGAGTAAGACCCATGTGCACTGGAGATGAATGTAAATCCTGCTCTATTTGGGTGTAGTGTTCTGTATATGTCTATTAAGTCCAGGTCCTCCAATTTATTGTTGAGGTTTTTGTTTCTTTATTGATTCTCTCTCTAGATGTTCTGTCTAATGGTGATAATGGTGTATTAAAGTCCTCTGTTATAATTGTAGATGCACTTACCTTTTCCAGAGTTTGCCTCACGTATTTTGAGGCACCCCAATTAGGTGCATAAATGTTTATTATTGTTCTCTTCTTCTTGAGAGATTACCCCTTTTACTAATATATAGTGTCCATGTTTGCCTCTTAATATAGTTTTGCATTTAAAGTCTATTTTTACTGATATTAGAATAGCTACTCCTGCCCTTTTTTGGCTGCTGTTAACTTCTAAAATTTTTTTCCAGCCATTTACCTTCAGCCTCTTGAATCCCTGGGTCGAAGGTGGGTTTATTGTAGACAGCATATAGATGGATCATGTTTCTTTATCCATTCTGCGAATCTGTGTCTCTTGAGTGGTGAATTTAATGCATTAACATTCAGTGTTATTGCTCACAACAAATTTCTTACTTAAGCCATATTTTCTTTGGGTTAATGTATGTCATATGTTGTTTTGTTTCTGTTTTTGTCTTTTTAAATGTTTTTTAACTCTCCTCCAACTCTCTCTCCCTTGATATTTCCTTTCAACTTTTCCTTTAGTATTTTTGATGTGCTGGTATCTTACTGACATACTGTCTTTATTTCTGGTTATCTGTGAATATTTTGAACTCTCCATCATTTTTGAATGCCAGTTTTGCTGGATAGAGAATTCGCGATTGGAAGTTTTTTCTTTTAGTACTTTGACTATGTCATACCACTGTCTTCTTTCCTCTATCGTTTCAGATGAGAAATCATCACTTAATTTTATTGTGCTTCCCTTGTATGTGATGGTTCTCATTTCTCTTGCTGCCTTGAGTATTTTATCTTTGTCTTGATCATTGGACATTTTGACAAGTACATGTCTTGGAGTTGGCCTGTTTGGAATTATATTGTTAGGGGTGCACTTTGGTTCCTGGATCTGTACATCCATCTCTCTCAATAGGGTTGTGAAGTTTTCAACCATTATTTCCTTCAACACTCATTCTAATCCCTTTCCCTTCTCTTCTCCCTCTGGGATGCCCATGATCCCAATATTTGTGCGTTTTGTGTTGTCAGTTAAATCCCTGAGTCCCTGCTGGAATTTTTCTATTTTTTTTTTGTCTATCTGTTCGCGTATCTGTTTGATTTCAGCTGTATTGTGTTCCATATCACTAATTCTTTCTTCTGCCTGTTCAAATCTGCTGTTATGTGACTCCAGCGTCTTTTTTATTTCTTGGGTAGAGCCATTGATCACCATCGTATCTGTTATCTTTTTGCGTATGTTTACAATTTCTTCAGTATGTTCTCTCAGTGTCTTCTTCATATCCTTAATCTCTTCCTTCACTTCTTTAAGATGGTTCATGATATTTCTTGGGAATCTTTGATTAGTTGTTTGATGTTCTGCATATATTCCTGGTTTTTAGTTTGTTCATTGAAGTGGTCCTTGTCTTCTTGTTCTTCAGTGTGGTTTGTAATTTTTTGTTGCCCTCTAGTCATTTTATCTTGCTGGGTTTATTCAGTTGATTACCTTCACTCTCCTCTGGAGTTTTATTTAGTTGGTGGTTCTGTGTGTGTGTTAAATTTTCTCTTTGACACATTTTCTTCTTATTTTTTTTTTCCTTGCTTCTTTCAATGTTACCCATGGATGCAGATCCAATTGAGGCATGCCAAATCCCTCATTGTGGTTTTGATTTGCATTTCCCTAATAGCTAGTGATGTCGAGCATTTTTTCATGTGCTGTTTAGCAATTTGTATTTCTTCCTTGGAGAAGTGTCTTTTCATGTCAGTTGCCCATTTTTTAAATAGGTAGTTTGTCTTTTTATTTTTGAGGTGTAGGATTTCTTTATATATGCAGGATATTAGGCTCCTATTAGATATACGGTTGCCAAATATTTTTGCCCATTGGGTAGGCTGTATTTTTATTTTCTTAATAACATCTTTTGAGGTGCAGAAATTTTTAATTTTGAGATCACATTTATCTATATTTCTCTTGCTACTTGTGCTTTGGGTGTGAAATTCATGAAATCATTTCCTATTACAATGTCCTGTAGATGCTTCCCTACATTGTCTTCCAAGGTTTTTATGGTTTTGGCTCTTATATTTAGATCTCTGATCCATCTTGGGTTGATTTTTGTATAAGGTGTGAGATGATATTCTTCTCTCATTGTTTTGGATATGCATATCCAGTTCTCCAAGCACCACTTATTAAAGAGGCCGTTCTCTCCCAAATGAGTTTGTTGGTGGTCTTGTCGAATATCAGATGACTGTATATGCGAGGATGTATATCAGAACTCTCAATTGCGTTCCTTTGGTGAGTTGGTCTATCCTTGTGTCTTTACCATGCAGTTTTGATCACTGTAGTTTTGTAGTATATTTTCAAGTCAGGTAATGAGATGCCTCCAAATTCATTTTTCTTTTTCAATATGTCTTTGGCAATTTGGGGCCTCTTACCTTTCCAAATATATTTTGTAGTTAGTTTTTCCAGTTCCTTAAAAAATACAGTGTTGATTTTTATTGGGATTGCATTATATCTGTAGATTTGTTTGGGTAGGATAGACATCTTGATGATGTTTAGTCTTCCTTTCCATGAATAGGGAATATTCTTGCTCTTATTTAAGTCATCTTTGATTTCCTTTAACACTGTTGTATAATTTTCTGTATATAGGTCCTTTACATCTATACTTAACTTTATTTCTAGGTATTTGATTCTTTTACTTGCTATTGTAAAGGGTATTTTTTTTATTTCCTCCTCAGATTGCTTGTTTTTCGTGTACAGAAATGCTTCTGATTTTTGAGCATTGATCTTATAGTGTGCAATGTTACTGAACTCCTGTATAAGTTCCATAAGCTTTGTTGTAGATTTCTCAGGGCTTTCTACATATAGGATCATGTTGTCTGCTAAAAATGAAATGTTTACTTCTTCTTTTCCAATCTGGATGCCTTTTATATTCTTTTCTTGCCTCAGTGCTCGAGCAAGTACTTCTAAGACAATGTTAAATAGGAGTGGTGATAGTGGGCATTCTTGTCTTGTTCCCGATCCACATGGAAGTGTTTTAGGATTTCACCATTGAAGATGAATGTTAGCTTTGGGTTTTTCATATATACCCTTTATCATATTCAGAAAGTTTCCTTGTATTCTTATCTTTTGCAGTGTTTTTATCAGGAAAGAGTGCAGTATTTTGTTGAATGCTTTTTCTGCATCTATAGAGATGATCATGTGATTTTTTTTCTTTCAATCTGTTTATGTGGTGTATTACATTGATTGATTTTCTTATATTGAACAATGCTTGCATACCCGGGATGAAACTCACTTGGCCATTGTATATAATCCTTTTGATATGATGTTGAATGCTATTAGCAAGTATTTTGTTGAGCATTTTAGTATTTAGGTTCATTAGAGAAATTGGTCTGTAATTTTCCTTTCTTGTGGTATCTTTGTTTGGTTTGGGTATTAGTGTAATGTTGGCATCATAGAATGAGTCAGGCAATATTCCTTTTATTTCTATTTTTTGTAAGAGCTTAAGAAGAATTGGTGTTAGCTCTTTCCAGAATGTTTGGTAGAATTCAGCTGTGAAGCCGTCTGATCCTGGGCTCTTGTTAGTTGGAAGATTTTTGATGACTGAGTCTATCTCTTGACTTGTAATTGGATTGTTGAGTTCATCAATTTCTTCTTTCATCAATGTAGGCTGTTTGTGAGTTTCTAGAAACTTGTCCATTTCCTCTAAATTATCATTCTTTTTGTCATATGATTTTTCAAAGTATCCTCTTATAATACACATTATTTCTGTGGGGTCAGTAGTGATATCCCCTTGCTCATTCCTTATTTTATATTTTTGCATCTGTTCTCTCTTTTTCTTTGTTACTCTGGATAACGGTTTTGTCAATTTTATTGATCTTCTCAAATAACCAGATTTCGGTTTTGCTTATTTTTTCTAGTGCTTTCTTATTCTCTATTTCATTTAGTTCTACTCTAAGTTTGTTATTTCCTTCTTTCTATTTCCTTTAGGTTTAATTTGTTGTTGTTTTTCCAATTCCACCAAGTGTGCAGTTAGGTCTTCAATTTTAGCTCTTTTTTCTTTTTTAATGTATTTATTATGGCTATGAACTTCCCTCTTTGTACAGGTTTCGCTGCATCCCATAGGTTCCCATATGTTTTGCTGTCATTTTCCTTAGTTTAATGGTAGTTACTGATTTCTTTTGAGATTTCCTCCTTGACCCACTGTTTGAATAAGAATGTGTTGTTTAACTTCCATATCTTCATTACTAATCTGGTTCTCTGGCCCTTAGTGATTTCCAATTTCATTCCATTGTGGTCAGAGAAATTATTTCGTATAATCTCAACCTTTCTGAATTCATTGAGAGTTGCTCTGTGGCCTAGTGTGTTGTCTATCTTGGAGTATGATCCATATGCACCCGAGAAGAATGTAAATACTGCTGTATTTGGGTGTAGTGTTCTGAATATGTCTATGAAGTCGAGGCCCTCTAATGTACTGTTCAGAGTCTTTGTTTCTTTATAGATTCTCTGTCATGATATTCTGTCTAATGATGATAATGGTATATTAAAGCCCCCCCACTATAATTATAGAGGCATTTATTTCTCCACTTAATTTTTCAAGAGTTTCCCTCATGTGTTTTGAGGCACCGTGATTAGGTACATAAATGTTTATGATTTTTCTCTCTTCTTGAGAGATTACCCCTTTTACTAATATATAGTGTCCATCTTTGTCTCCTACAATAGTTTTGCATTTAAAGTCTATTTTGTCTGATATTAGAATAGCTACTCCTGCCCTTTTTTGGCTGTTGTTAGCTTCTAAAATTATTTTCCAGGAATTCACTTTCAGCCTCCTTGAATCCTGGGTCAAAGGTGGGTTTCTTGTAGACAGCATATAGATGGAACATATTTCCTTATCCATTCTGTTAATCTCATCTTGAGTGTTGAATTAAATCCTTTAACATTCATGTTTTATTACTCGCAACGAATTTCTTACTTCAGCCATATTTTCTTTGGGTTAATGTATATGTTGTTTTGTTTCTGTTTTTGTGTTTTTAGATGTTTTTAAACTCTCCTCCAACTCTCTCTCCCTTGTTTTTTTCCTTTCAACTTGTAGAACCTCTTTTAGTATTTCTTGAAGTGCGGGTTTCTTATTGGCATACTCTTTTAATTTCTGTTTATCTGTGAATGTTTTGTACTCTCCATCATTTTTGAATGCCAGTTTTGCTGGATAGAGAATTCGAGGCTGGAAGCTTTTTCTTTTAGTACTTTCACTATGTCCTACAACTGCTTTCTTTCCTCCATGGTTTCAGATGAGAAATCAGCACTTAATCTTATTGTTCTGCTCTAGTATGTGATGGTTCTCATTTCTCTTGTTTCCTTGAGTATTTTCTCTTTGTCTTAAGCATTGGACATTTTGACAAGTATATGTCTTGGAATTGGCCTGTCAGGATTTATACTGTTTGGGTGTGCTGTGATTCCTGGATCTGCACATCCATCTCTCTCAATAGGATTGGGAAATTGTCAGCCATTATTTCCTTCAACACTCCTTCTGTTCCCTTCCCCTTCTCTTCTCCTTGTGGGATGCCCATAATGCATATCTTTATGCATTTTGCGTTGTCAGTTTAGTCCCTGCGTCCCTGCTGGGTTTTTTCTAACTTTTTGTCTATCTGTTCTACTATCTGTTTGATTTCAGATGTCTTGTCTTCCCCATCACTAATTCTTTCTTTTGCCTGCTCAAATCTGCTGTTATGTGAATCCAGCATGTTTTTGATTTCTTGGATTGTGCAATTGATCGCCATCATATCTGTTATCTTTTTGCATATGTTTACAATTTCTTCAGTATGTTCTCCCAGTGTCTTCTTTATATCCTTAATCTCTTCCTTCACTTCATTACGTTGGTCCATGATATTTGTTTGGAAAGCTTTCATTAGTTGTTTGATGTTCTGCATCTCTTCCTGGTTTTTAGTTTGTTCATTGGACTGGTCCATGTCTTCCTGTTTCTCAGTGTGGTTTGTAATTTTTTGTTGCCCTCTAGTCATCATTTTATCTTGATGGGTTTATTCAGTTGATTAGCTTCTCTCTTTGCTCTAGAGTATTATTTAGCTGGTGGTTCTGTGTGTGTGTAAAGTTTTCTCTTTGACACTTTTTTTTCTTATTTTATTTCCTTGCTTTTTTCTATGTTACCTTGAAGGCAAAAGATTAGGGCCATAGGAATTGAAAGATTTTAGAAAGGATGAAGGATAATAGTAATATTGATAAAAGTTAGAAAAGGGGCCAAATAAGTATTAGTAAAATGAATATTTAACTCATGTAGGCAGTGTAGAGTAATGGGAAAAAAAAGTGGAGTACCTACAAAGGACTGGGAAACCAAATAGAGGAATATATATATAATGATTTAGAAGGCTAGAATGATGAGGAGACAGAGAAAGAGTTAAGAAAAGGCTGAAAGTAAAAGTTAATATTAATAAAAAAAGAAGAAAACAGAATAGATACAATAAAAATTGATACCCTTATGTGTGGGATAATGAAAAAATGTGGTATGTGAGAACTACAAAAGAAAGCAGGAGGCAGAAAGATGAAGGAAGGGGAAGATATAGCTTGGGATACAAAATCAATATAGACATAGAAGGGGAAATCACTGAAGAGAAGCACATCAGAGAAGACACAAGCTAGCATAACCTAATTAAAAAAAATAAAGGAAAAAAAGGGGGGAAAAAGAGGAAAGAAATGCAATAGACATCAAATAAACAAAGAAAAACCAAACAACCACACAAGCAAGAAGGCAAACAAAGCTAAGGAGGAACAGTGTTCCTTCTAGGGTCCTTGTGGAACCTCTCAGCCTGCTTGTTTTTGTCAATCAATTTCCCTGCAGGGTTCTATCTGCAGGTTTTGAGCCAGGTTTAGCTATTAGTGGGACCCTAAGAAGTCCTCTTCTATACCACCCCCTTCACTGAGGGGACCCTAACTAGGCTTGTGGAAAGTAATCAAGCACTTCCCACCTCCTGGCCTCCCCAGGGGACCTGAAGGTTTGATGCTTGTCAGTGCAGAAAGATAAAATTGGCTGACTCCAACCCCTCTGGATCCAAGCTTCAGTGTCACCGAGCTGCTGGGTAAATCAGGCTTCCTCAGTAGATTCGCATCTCCCCTCAGCCTGGCATTGCTTCAAGCTGGCTTATCTGTTCACCAATGCTTTAGTGTATCAGGCAACCATATCCACAGAAGTGATACCCCTCTCCACCTTTTGTCAAAACCCTCCTTCTTTCAGAGAATGCTCACTTTCACTGGGTTGGTGGGGTTTCTGGCATATCCCTGAGCAACTAGGTAAATCAACTTCCTCAGCAGATTTGCCCTTCCCTCTGCCAGGACTTGATTCAGTCCAACTATTTTGTTCAGACAAGCTGCAAGGGATTTCAGGCAGCCAAATCCACAGAAAGGAAACCCCTCTCCAACTTCTGTCAGGACCCTCCGACTCTTGGAGAATGCTCCCTCTCACCAGGTTGCCAGGTGGGAGTCGTGGCTCAAACCAGCTTTTTTCCCTGAAGGTGGGGCTCAACCATCTGTGTTAACCACCACAGGCAGGATTAAAACACATGAATCTCTACCAATCAATCCACACCATCAATCTGCGTGCAGATAGATGTCTCAAGCTTCTTGATCCATGCACCCAAAGGACACACCCCTGGGCAGGACACTGGCCACAATCAGCCATCCTCAGAGAGCTAATCAATGTGTGCCCTCCTAACCTGATGCCATTTTGCCTACCTACTGCAAATGATCTTTTAAATTCCTTTATCACACCACACATGCTTATTGATCCTTAAACATCTCATTCATATCCACTATCTCTTCATATTGCATCTTTACATTTAGTCTATAAAATTCTCAAGTTTCTCTAGGCTAAATATACCATACATCTTCTATTTCAGAGTTATCCTGGTAGCCTGCAGCATAAGTTGGAGAGAAAGTGTCCATGTTTATCCCTGCTCCTTATTACCCCAGGGATATTTAGAAAATGTTTACTTCCCAATATTTAAATGTAGGAAAAATGTTGGATACCTATTCCTTATAAATTGTTAAACACATGAAATAAAATAGCCTAATTAAAGACTATATAGAGCTTGTCTAGTGCTTAATATACTGTAAATAAATATAAGAAATTGTTCCTAGTAAAAACTTCACTGGACATCTCTGTAAATTAATTCATATTTGTAGAACTGCTTTGCTTATGAGGATTGGTATATATAAATGCTATGATAACACACTGTTGCCTATGAATTTCTTTGCTATCATTTACAAATATAAATAATATTTAATACATAGTGTTTGTACTAGTTCCATTTCTTGGTAATTTCTGTATCATTATATTTTGGTATTTGGAATATACCCTCTGTATCACATATATATTATCAGGTATCATTTTAAAAATGATCAACTATAGTAAAACCAGAAGTAGAAATCTTCAGATTCTCTTGAGTATCAATTTATAAGTTGGAGGAGAAATAATTAAGTATGCTAATGATACTGGAAATATCACAGCTATGTAAGTGCATTTTTAATTAGCCATTTAAAGAAAATCATGAATTAAAGCATACAGATATACCTGAGAAATGAAGAAACATTACTTCTGTAATATGAATATTTCTTTTGCACAATTGCAGTGACTTTACAAAATCTGTGATCTTGATTCATTCTTTCTGAATAAATTTCAAGGAGTCACTTCTCCAGGAAATTCACATTTATCCATAATCATTGGAAAAATTGATCTTCTGATTCTTTTCATAGTTACTGGTGATCAATATTTTCAATTTTTTGCCACATCAAAATATAATTATTAACATTACAATATATCCATAAAATCATGCAGCTTCAATCAAACTATATGTTAAGGGTTTAGAATATTATCATGGCATCAAAAAGTAAAACAAACAAAAATTGACCAGTAGTTACTAAATTAAAGAAAACTAGGATTCATTTTAGAATGAATTACAAAAAGAAAGCAAATAAAAGTATTTGTGGCATATAGTGAGAGATTTACCCAAAGTCCTTATATCACATGGTATATGACAATAATATTAGGAACCCTTCAGAGTGTGAGTTACTACCCTGAAAAGCAGGTTGTAGAAAAGTAGTCCCTTTGGCATTGTTCTGAAAAGGCTTATTTATTGTGTCAATCTGGAGAGTATCAGAGTATGGGGGAGGTTAGAGGCAGTAAAGAAAATCTAAAAATGAAGGCTCAAAAATAAAAGTCTCCACATACCTTACAGCTTATACCCATAGTTATTAAAGTCATGGTAAGTACAGAAGAGAAGTCAAATCTATGAAAGCAGAAATCACCCTTGATTTAGTATAGAATAGTTTTGGCTTAACCAGATCCAGGATGCCTCAGAAAGGGTTTCACAAAGCCCAAGCAGATCTTTATCAACTTTCATAATCATTCCATGTTCTTAGTCTTTTTATGTGTATTTTGGGCAAAAAAGCAAATATCTGAAGGATTGCTCAGTTTCTTAGAGGTTTCAAAAATTCCCTGATATGGCAAGAATATTCAGAATAAAACAAAATACATAGAAGAACTTGGCAGGTTTACAATCTGGAGATCACTATGAGGGAAAAGATGACCAGACATCTAATAGACCCATGCTAATATTTTCATGAAATGTAGCACGCAGAAGATGGTAATGGTAGGAAAAACACATACAAAAAAATATTACCTGAGATTCCTTGAAATATGGCAGAACATAATTTAATATAATTTACATAAATAGTCTGTTCTTATGTTTTTCAGTTCAGGGACTATTTTCACTCAAGAAATCATTGAAACTAAATAATTTATAATTCTGTTGGTTGTATCTGTGGAAAATTACCATATTAGACATTAAAACTGATATGTTTATAAAATTATTTAAATTATTCAAAAGAATAAATCATCATATATTTTAATACATTTAAAAATATTTTGTTTCACAAATTTAAAATAAGTTTTGGAGAAAAAGAAATGGTTTTATCATTTTCAAATTCTATATATTTCTGGCTTACTGAGAAATAGCTAAAATATCATATCTGTTCATTCTGTTGCAATATATTGGTTTTGTCAATGAGTCTGAAGAAAATACTCTGTTACAGAGATATATAATTAGAAAAGATAAGAAATATTTGTTAAAAGATTTAAGATGCTTCTTAACATTCTTCTATAATAATAATATTCTAAGTTGCAAATCAGCAAGTGTAATTTCTTAAAGAATAGCTCCAACAGGTAATACATTTTTTTTATTCCATTAGATTTAAATCCATGCTCAATTTAGCAATTTTAATTGGTTTTTACTAAGCATAATTTTGTAACAAGTCATGTTCATCTTGAAAATATTTGTTCACAGAATGATTCAGATATTAAAAATATGACATTTCATTTTACAATTTCAAAATTAACCACATTTATTCATATCTCTAAGAGTTGTTTCAAACAGTTTTTTGCTATTAAAAATTTCTCAAGCTAATGTGTAGGACACAAGTTTTGCCAAATTTCTTTAACACTTGAAATACAAATTTTATCATTAGTGACTAATTTTAATAGTTGATTTCATTATATTCATGCTATTATTAAAACAGTTGTAGTTTAAAGAAAAATCATGCAGAAAAGAGAGAAAGCTTATATATCCCCCACCTGCAGTTTTTCCTATTTTCATTATACATTTCTATCTTTTCTTATTGATCTTCTGTCTAGATACTCAGTCCATTATTGGATGTGATGTATTGAATTCTTCTGTATTGTACAAACATCTATTTTTCCTTTCAAGTCTGTAAATATTTGTTTCATATATTTGATGGCTTAGCACTGAAGGGCATAAATATTTATAACTGTCTTTTTCTTTAATTGACCCATTTATAATTATGTAGTGTTGTTCTTTGTCCCAAGATGCAGTTTTATTTTTAATTAGATTAGTTATGGTTTACAGAAAATCATGGAGAAAGAACAGAGTTCTCATAACACGCCCTCTGACAAAAACAAATTCAGTTTTCATTATCATTATTATTTTACATTAGTGTGGCACTTTGTTAAAATTGCTAAACCAATATTATTATCATTATGTGTTAACCAGAGTCCATATACACAAATACTGTCCCTATACCATATTGTTACTGTTCTTTCTGTTGTAATTGTTACATTTTATATCTTCATACATTGTATATACAAAAGCATAGATTTATCATTACTTTTATCTGCTTGAGTTTTAGAACTTGTACACAGTAAAAAGTGGAGTTACATACCAAAATATACAATACATTATTACTGGTGTTTATGTTTCATTGTCTTCACAGACAAACAAAAACTGATAGAATATGTTTTAAAAAGACCAGAATTCCAAGAGATACTAAAGGTAGTGCTGCAGCCTAAAAGGAAAAAAATATATATATATAAGGGCAGGAGATGTAGAGAAGATTATAGAAATGAAGACTATTAGAGTAAATTAAAGGGTAAAAAGACAGACAAGAGTACAACATGACAATATAAAGCCAAAGATCAAAATGGATGAAGTAATTAATGTCTTTACTTTGAATATTAATGGCTTGAACTCCCTAATCAAAATACTTACAGTGATAGAGTAGATTAAAAAATATAATCCATTTGTATCTTGTCTACAAGAGACTCAACTCAGACATAGGGACAAAACCAGGTTAAAACTGAAAGGTTGGAAAAAGATATTCTACACAAATAGCAATCAAAAAGAGCTAGAGTAGCAACACTAATCTTATATAAAATAGATTTTAAATGCAAAACTATTATAAGGGATATATAAATGATGAAGAATTTCATTATATTTTTAATAAAAGGGGCAATTCAACAAGAAAAAATGACTATACTAAATATTTATGCACCTAAATAAACAGTGGGTCAAAGAAAATATTGCAAGAGAATTCACCATATATCTTCAGACAAATGAAAATGAGAACAAAACATTCCAAAGCCTATGGAACTGCAAAGGCAGTGCCGAGAGGGAAATTTCTAGCATTCAATGCTTAAGGAATTTTATTGTTTGTTTGTCTGATTTTTGTTTATTATTATTCTTGAAATAATGAAGATGCTCTAATAATGATTGAAGTGATGAATACACAAATATATTTTTATACCCAATACCACTGTTTGTACACTGTGGATGAATTGTATGCTTTATTATAATGGTATACCAAATGCCATTGTTTGTACACTTTGGATGAATTGTATGCTTTATTAATATGCATCAATAAAATTGATTTGTGAGAGCAAAGGTGGTTTAAGTGATTGGGTGCCTCCCATACATTTGGCAGATCCTGGGTTCAGTTTCCCATAACTCCTAAAAAGAAGATGAGCAGACACAGAGAGCACCCAGCAAACAGACACAGAGAGCAGAGAGTGAGCACAGACAATGAGTGGGAGGAATAATAAATAAATAAAAATAAATCTTTTTAAAAACTGATTTGTTAAAAAAAAAATAGTAAACTGATGATTACTGCATGGTATGAATAGGTGGAGAAGGATTTTGGATGTTCCTTGCTGGAGAAGATCATTAAAATGGCTGAGACAATGTGTAAAGAAGAAAAATATGATGTTGAATATAGTTGCAACAATGATGCCACACACACCTAAAATCTCCAGGTTATGGAACACTGTGTTTGAGCCAGGTATCAATAACAGGACAGGGAGATAGAAGAATTAATTCAATTCATTTTTAACACAAAACAATAGGTTGAATGTCATTGAAATTTGGATTATAATATTTGCCATACCATAATAAAGAAACACAGACATGCTCAGACATAATCAGCATCCTGATGAGTTAGGTACTATGCTTATTTCCATTTCATAGATTAAGAAATTGAGGTCTACTAGTAGATTACTAGTCTAGGCTGTGGCTGACATTGGAGCCAGCAGTCTGGTTCTGAGGCCATGAACTTAAAAATCATTTTTTTCTGCCTCCCTAAAATTAGTGTCATGCTTCTATTGATTCACATTACCTGCTTTATTGGTATGTTACCGCATATACTTATATTTTTAGAGATCCTGGTAAAAGCCTAAAAGAGTTGAATATAAATTCATGTTTCTCTAGCATCTGGGAATGTGGTCCTGACCTGGAGTCTCACTTTGCATCTTTAAATATGAATAGTAACTGTCTTACCTATCTCAATTAGGAGAATAGTGATATATGAAAAATATTTATGCATTTTAAAGCATTCCAAATTATAAGTTTAAACTATGAAATAAGTCTGCAAAATCATAATTTAAAACATGCACAAATTGTAAAAGTAAAATCTTAGGTTATGAGCTATTCATTTCATATTTAATACTGCACTTGTGGTTATTTGCAGAATTTATCCATCGATCAAACTTTCTTTTTGTCTATCTATCTGTTTATCTAATGTTTCTGTCTCTGTGTGTGGTTGTGTGTGTGTGTGTGGGGGGGTACAGTATCACATACCTGATGGTGGTACATTTCAGACAAACTATTTTCATGGTTCAATTCAGTTATCTACAAGAATACTACTGTAAGTAATAAATTAAACTACATTTGAGATTTTGAAATATATCCCTGAATGTGTTAAACCATAGTATTGATTTTACCTGTCTGAACACTCTTAATTTCTACTACCTCACTTTAAAACAATTTTGAAAAGGCAAACATTCTGCCATTCCATATACCAGATCATCTGACACAACGACAGCTTCACCAGAATAAACTATGAATGAATAGCTGTCGAAAATTCAAAAGAGGGGAAAGTCTCAAATAACTTTAGAAAAAGTCTATGAGTAAAAAAAAAAAAAAAAATACTAGGATTCCTGAGCATCTCACAGAAACATGTTAAGTTAGAATTACTTATTGCTTAAGGACTGGTAATTCTTCCTTGAAGTTCTCTCTTTGAACATGCATAATACACAATGATGGTTAACTATGATGAATCAACTTTTCCTGGGGTACCAGGGATCACATTATGTATTGGGGGATATATATAAATCCTCTGGTTCCCTTATCTGTCTTCCCCTTTGGGGAAATCATCTTTATTCTCCACTAATTATTTCCTTTTGTATTTTTGTAGACAAAAATAATATGCTTCTGTTTTGCATGTTATGCTTCTTATTAGCTTTAGAATTTCATCATTTTTAAGTCCTTTTTATTTCTCATTTATGAATGTATATTGTGGTCTGTTGATCTTCTTGGTGCAAAATCCTTAAAAATACCAATGATGCATATTTACTGTTATTTTATTGTTTGTTTTTGTTTTGTTTGATGTTTGTTTGATGTTGTTTATATGTAGGTGGATAGGGATTATGCAAAAATCCTGATTTATACTTAATTAATGAAGTTAAATGCATATTTTACCTTTTCTCTGCAAACTTGTAGCATGGAAGGGGGCTAATGGGCAGTTAAAGAATACTAAAGGCAAAGATATTGTGCATGGAACATCAAATTTCATCTCCCCCATATTAAATACATATAAATGTGTGTATATATATATATATATGTATATACACACTTTCCCCAAAATTAAATATATATATATGTATGTGTGTATGTATATATATATATATACATACACACACACACACACACATATATATATACCTATCAAAGCCAATTAACAAACCATGAAAACAACAAATCGTGTTCCTATGAAGAATTCTTTATGGAACTCCTACCTTTACAAAGGGGAATTTTTGCTATCAAATTCATTTTTCTAATAAATTAAGAATTCTATTTTAGAATGATATATTCTTTAAGTAATTTACTGACCCCAGTAAAAATAATTATCTAATTCAACTAATAAAAGTTTTGCCTGTTCAGCATTAAGCCGTTTTCTCCCTTTATCCTTTCAATTACTCCATCATCTGGCACCCCTATCCTTCTTTCTAGAAACACTCCCCTTACAAGTGTTTTGGGACCCCTGATTCTATCAGTCTCAGAGTTGCTCTGCCTTTTTGGCCTCTCAGTTTCCTAAAGGATTCCTACTTTCATCAGATGTCTGATTTCTGGGTGTTACCCTGTAACCCCATGATGATTAATTTAGGTGGATACTCAAGAGGCACAAATCCAAGGATAAGCTCCATTGTAGTTATTATTTCTCTAGTTGGCTTAATGAGTCCCAGCATTATTTTTTAAATATTTTAGCAGAAATGTTTTGCTGGGCTCCAAAACCATACCTCATTAATCCAGCCTTTAAGCCCTATATCTGTTTTCCCTTGCTATCATGAATCCTCCCTGTTTAGTATTTTAAATATGTGAGGGGAAAGTGAGGAAGGATAAGTCTATGCACTGAATGAAATTTGCCTATATGATTGGAACAGAGTGACACAGTCATATGTGAATAATCCTAATTGTCCCATAAGAAGAAATGTTTTAATGATTCATTTAGCTCTATTTATAAAATAAAAATATACATTCAACTCTTTCAAATTGTGTTCATTGGAGTATATAAAGCACAAGGATACCTTAAGTATGGTGACAATGAAACTGGATTGTTTCAGATTCTTCATGTACTAGGTCTCAGTCTCCATAAGGCAAGCCAATAAAAAGATATTTTTATTAAACTAATGCAATATTTTCATACTAGGCGAAAATAGTGCTCATTTCACAATCTCTGCTAAAAATATCTCAGAAAAGTAATTTGCATTTTAAGTATAGACCAACTCTAAGAAAAATGAAAAAAAAAGTAGTTTAATAATGAGATTTGCAGATTCACCTAAATTGTTTAACAAGATCAGTTTCAAGAATTTTATCACTCAATTATATATTTTATTCTGCTGATTAAACTTTTGCATTAAATATGTAAATATTCATCTCAAATGTTCCTTGCTTCAAATTGAACTATTTCATTGGACTTATAAGGAACTCAGGGACTTGAATTAAATCAAATTCTAGTTATTCTCTATTATTTAAAAACACCATCAACAGAAATTCTTTTTAGTTAGAACATGGATTCTTGCATCCTGATCTGTGCCTCACTAGAGAAAGAAGATGGTCTATACTTACACTGGAACAAGAAAACTCAGCTTGTATAAAGAAGCCTGGAATAATAAGCTTCAAAATAATATACAAACATAAGTAAGTTATTTAAATTCTCTTTTTCATTTTTAACATATTTGGTATACTCCCAATTTGAATCACTTCTAATCAATAAAATAAATTTTATTACTATTTTATATTTTTATCATTTATCCCTCTGATTTTTTTTTTTAAAAACTATGCCTTCTGCAATTTTTTTTAAACTTCTCCCTTCAAGTAAAATTTACTCTTTCATTTCTACTTAGTTCACTTTCTTTGAGTAGTTAAGATTCTCTGAAATAAAGTTCACCCTCAGCTGGTAAGTTCTAACAAGGATACAATAGTTATTAGACTGTACAAAAATGTCCATAATAGATTGTAAAGCACTTGTATCACTTCAAATGCTACATAAACGCCCTGACTCTGCTCCACCACCATCATCAAGATTTCTTCATAATTCAGACAGGAAAGGCTATGACTGTCCATACAGTGGAGTCTTCAGGACCCTACTCCATACTGCTTCCTTTGTCCATTCTGACAGAATGGATTCATAGCAGTCAACCTTCCAGATGTCTTACATCTTGACACCACTGCATCTCTCCCAATAGGAGGCTTTGGTGGGTGGACATTTCAGTGGAAGCCATCCATCTCTCCATGCTTTCCTGATCATCAAGCCATCAGCCCAGTCAATGTAACTTCTGGGTTCTGGGCACTACCCATGGATATCCTCCCACCAGAGGTATATATAGGCCTGAACCAGAGGTGGGTAGATGGGGATGTTATAGGGGAGTCAACACAAAAAATTTCAAATATATTATGTCCTTTTGTAAATGAATCAGTGGTCACTGGATTTGACCTATGATATCCCAAATTATTCCTTATTAGACCCTTGTAAGAACTGCAGCCTCCACAGTACTTGGGCTCTGAGAGAGGGAATGAGACTGCTAGATTAGGGAAGCATGCATTGATGGACTTGGGAATAGTAGGCACTGACTAGTCTATGTGGGCTCTTCTGACATTAGTGGCATTCCTTGTCATGAAGAAGGCTACTTGGGATAGAAATGGCTATTATCCATACTTGAGGCAGGTGATGCAGGAACTTGTTTGACTTGTGCATGCAGGATTTACATCTACTTAATGGGAAATTTAATTAAAAATCAACAGTTTTGAGACACATAGGGTGAGGTGATGGATTAGGAGGATCCAGAATCCTGTTCTCCCAAGGAAAAATTCTGAAAGTGTAAGAACCAAATTTCTCAGAACTTTAGAAAACATTAAATGGTTTACACCCAACAAGAGAATGTTGAATTAAAGAAAAATAAAACTGAAAAGGGGTAGGAATGCATCATAACACTTTTACTAGCCTTCCTCCACCATCTTACCAGCTCAACACCCCAGTGTGTGAGACAGTGTGAAGTCAGTACTTCAAATATAGATCCCTGGTTCTGGAGGTAGCAGAGAACACCTTATTCACAAATTAGGGTGCCTATAAGTCTGTTCCAACTGATCTGATGGCTAACTGAAGGACTGACATAAGTTGCTCATCCCTGTCTCCCCCATCACAGAACTCATTAAATGCTTGGAGTTGTGAAGCATAGCTGCAAAAACACTGTAATGGAATAATAATTCCACAGTTTTTTGGGGCAAAATATTATGGTTGAAACAAACAATAGAGCACCTGGGGTCCATGAAGAAATACTATGGGTTATTTCCTTTGAAAATGAACACTCAGAGATGACACGCATTCAGGGGGATTTAGAAGGCCACACACAGGCCTAGAGCTAGACATATGCTCAGATAATACCTGAGAAGGTGCTAAGATTTCACCATAGGGTAGTCAGGGGTGCTGGAATGTGATTTTGATCAGTATGGGGGATTGTTTTGCGCTATCCATTGACCTTGGGGATTGCTGGAGTAATGAACAGGTGAACTCTGGGGATTTGTAGTTCTTGTAGTTGAAAACAAAATGGTGGGAATGTTATTTTGAACAAATATGGCAAAGGAAAGTCACTGGTGCAAGGAATCACAGGTGGAGGGTTATGTGGGATAGGGTGCACCTCAGGCATGCTTCTATGGAATATGAATCTGTTCAACTTGCCATAGAGTGTTATCTCAGTGTGGGGAGAACCACACATTAAACAAGAAAATTTAAAACTCCAATCCTGTGGAGTCTTGATACATGCTGGGCAAGAAACTCTTGAGACCATAGGCAGTGCCTAATATAAGAAAACAGACCAGTGTGTCAAGCAGTCAATATTAATTCATGTAAGTATGAACCTTATACTACAAAAATTGTAACGTAGTGGTTTTCATAGGTTCCCAGGGGAGGGGAAAGGAGGAATAGGTGAAACATAGGGCATTTTTAGGGCATTAGAATTGTCTGCATGATCTTACAATGAAGAATACTGGCAATTATACATTTTATCAAAGCCTATAAAAGTGCATGGAACAAAATGTAAAACATAATATAAACCACTGACCATGGTTAGTAACAATGCTTCCATATTTGATCATCAGGTGTAACAAATGCACCATACTCATTTAAGATGTTATTAATAAGGAAAAATGTGATAGTTGGAGGGTTTGGGGTATATAGGAATTCCCCCAATTTTCTAGTGACTATTCTATAACCTAAAGCTTCTTTGCAAATAAGGTGAAAAAATAAGATACTCGGGGAACATACAGAAAACGTTGTCAATATACATAAAAGATAACAAAATTTACATTGAAGAAAGGTGCAGCAAAAAAAAATGCTTTTTTAATACAAATCAAAAAAAGACATTGCAAAAAAGAATCCACCTTTGCAGGAAATATTGAAGGAACCCTTAGATTCTGAAAGGAAAGACAGGAGAGAGAGGCTTGGAGTAGAGTATAGAAGAAAGAATAGCAGAAAGGATAACCAAAAGAAAAAAAAAAACACAGACAAATACAAGATAACATATGAAAACCAAAGAATAAAATGCAGGGAGTAAATAGGGCATTTACAGTAATATCTTTGAATGTGAATGGATTACACTCCCCAATCAAAAGATACAGGCTGATAGAATGGATAAA
>JAQZBX010042532.1:0-21992 GCA_029593785.1 Cabassous unicinctus
CTTCCCTCGTCTATCTCTTTTAATTGGGGAGTTCAATCCATTAACATTCAGTGTGACTACCATAAAGGTATTACTTACTTCATCCATTTTATCCCTTGGGTTTCTGTTGTCATATCTTACTATTGTCTGTCTTTTAACCCTTTCAATTTCTCTTATGTTTTTCATTTCTGTAAAGATTTTAAACTCACCTATATTTCTGAAGGATAGTTTTACTGGATAAAGAATTCTTGGCTGGCAGGTTTTCTTTTTCATTTCATTAAATATGTCATATCACTACCTTCTCGGCTTCATGGTTTCTGAAGAAAGAATAGCACTTAGTCTTATTAAGTCTTCCCTGTAAGTAGTACATTGCTTTTCTCTTGCTGTTCTCAAAATCCTCTCTTTATCTTTGGCCTTTGACAATCTGAATAGCAGATGTCTCAAGTAGGTCTATTAGGATGTATTCTGTTTAATGTACGTTGTCCTTCTTGAATATTGATATTCATGTTTTTCATAAATGTTGAAAAATTTTGAGTCAGTATTTCCTCAAGTATTCTTTCTTACTCTTTTCCATGCTTTCTTCCTTCTGGGACACCTATAACATGTATGTTTGTACATTTTGCATTGTCGTTCAGTTCCCTGAGACTCTGTTCAATTTTTTGCATTCTTTTCTCTGTCTCTTCATCTATCTTTTCAATTTCAAATGTCACATCTTTGAATTCACTTAGTTGTTCTCTGAACATTTCAAATCTGCTTTATATACTTCTATTGTATTTTTCATCTCATCCATTTTGTCTTTCATTCCCATAATCTCAGACAGTGCCACCTTAATATGCTTTATCGCTTTAGTCATATTTCCCTTCATTTCCTTAAATGGATTAAGAAGGTTTGTTTGAATGCCATTTATTAGTTGTCTTAAATCCTGAGTCTCATCTAGATTCTTGGCTTGTTCTTTTGAGTGGGCCAAATCACCCTGTTTCTTTTGTGGTTTGATCTTTTGTTGCTACCTAGGCATCTGCTTATGTTGATCATTTTGCTTTGTTGATCAATTTCTTTCTCATGCTTTATGGTTTTATTTTACAGCTCTTCTTTGACTTTCATTTTAATATTTTCTAAACCTTTACTATTGCTTTGTTTAAGTAGTCAAAACTGTGGCAGGGAGTCACTAACGGGGTCCAACCAGCTCTACTATGCCTGGGAAAGAATCAGAAGAGACCAGTCTGTCTTCATTCACTTTCCTGGTTGGCCAGCAAATGGTGCTCCTCAGCAAAATCTTCCACAGAGCTCAATCCTTCAATATCCACTACCTCTTTTGAGCTAGTGAATTATAGTTACATTTGCCAAAAAGAAACCACAGCCAGCCCTCTGCTGTCCTGTCCCTCTTCCCTAGGAGGAATCTGTCCTTTCCCCTCTCCATCAGCTGCTAGCAGCAGATTTTACTGTGGCTGTTCACCATAGGGGTGGGGGATAGGCCGCATTCCTAGCTGCAAGGGTATTGACTCAGGGTTTTCCCTTTGGCTGTTCATCTCTACATCCCTAGTCCCTCCTGGATGGTGTGTGTAGCACTTTCCTGGCCTGCAGAGGTACCCAAAGTAGCTTCCTCAGATTATTTCTACACCTTTTCCCTTATTTTGCAAGAGATCTGTGCCCTGCCTGAGCTACTCCAGTGCCATCTTGGATCTGGATAACGTTTTTGAATTGTTATAAATGATGCAGCCAGATAGCCCTTCAAACTTTATCTGTGTTTTTTGTTGGCCATTGTTATGGCTAATGCTATAGCCCTGACCAAGGGCTATGACTATCATAAAGCATTTCATGTTGATCAGTCATGCATTTTTTTAATTAACAAATTAAAGACAAATTATATTTTAAAAATATTTTCATTTTAAACACTATGGTTATTAACTATTTAATTAGATGATCATTATAGGGTTTCATTTTCTCTTTTGCTTAGTTCATGTATAATGTTTCTCTTAAATTTTGATTTATATGAAAGATCTTAAAACATTAGCTGCAATAATGTTCCACATATCATTCCAAGTTAAAAATGTATAATTTTAAAACATTCAAGTGTAATTGCTTTTCAATTAAAATATGTTAATGGAATTTAACAATATTAAAAATAGATATACTATTATACACACGTAATTCTTATTACCTCACACTCCCAATGGTGTTCAGGCAATTCTAAATATTTTAAGTAAGATGAAAAACTTAGAAAAATTTTAAAATATGTCCTTCTATTGCTATTTTGTCCTGACCTCCCAAAAATATCAAATATAATTTTTCAATTAACTAATTAAGGTGAAATTAAGTTTCATTTTGAGTTATCCAATATATATTTATTGTATAAACTTACTCTATATATTTTATGTAAAACTTATAAGTGCTTTTGAGCTATATGTAAAAGTTCTATATATGTGTGTACATATTTACACATATATGTCATGAGGTTACCTTTTATATTATTACTACAAATACTATGACTGTTACTTTTACCACTTGTATGAATAGTCATAACTTTTATACTTTGTTCTAAGCATCATTTGTTACTATTTAGGGGATCCTCAGGAGAATTTTTACATTGTAGCTCATTTTCTTTTTCTGACTGTACTTACATAACTTAAAAAAATTCCCGATCTTTTGTAAACATTTTAAGTCAATACATGTAACATATTAAAAATAAATTAAAATAAAATAATTTGTGGTAATGATTTTGACTGAACCAATGTCTTTCATTTTAAACTATGTGAAATGTTTATATTGATAATGACATTTAATTACCATCAGACCCTACACACACAGGCATTAATGTAACTTGCCAGGAGGGTTGATCACCTCTTTTCCTTTTATGTCTCACATGGTAATCAGAGAACTAAGATGTCAAACCCCTGAAGATAGTCTGTCACAGAAGGAACCTGTCAGGGAATTGTGCTGCCAGCTATGCCTCTAGAAATGTCTTATTAGTGTGAAAGCTTCATTCGGCTGCCTATCTGAGTGATACATTCTCATTTTTAAATTTATATTAAATTATTGGGAGAAACTTTCAAATATATCTTATACAGAAAATCTATTTTTAACAAAGCAATCACTTTTTCAAATAGAGAAAACTGAATCATCCTAGATTTGTGAAAGAGCAATGTGATACATTTTTTAATGACATCCTGAGTGCCCGATTCCTTACCAAATTCATCCCTCTTTCACCCTAAGCAAAGTGACACTTTAGTCAATATTGCTTGTCATTTTAAAAAATATTTCTGCTTCACACTCATGTGTACTTGGTTGGCACATATTTATCATTGCTCTGTATTTATTTGATATTGAAACTCTGATCAACTTTGTGTTTTTACCAAGCTTCTTGGAAGCTGTGTTGACAATGCCCCTGATCACCTGGCTGTTATTTCAGAGATCCATATTTGGAAAAATATTTTAAATAGAAAAAATTCAAAATTGAGAGCTGTCAAAAATGTTCATTTATTCATTCGCTCCTACTTGCGTTGCTTTACATGAGGTTATTTACCACGGACCATCACGTGCCAGCACCAGAAACATAGCAATCATCTTCTAAAATATGACCCTGGCCTTCAAAGAGATTATAGTTTGTTCAGGGCAAATGATTATCATGAGGAGACTATATAGCATGATGAAAGCCATAATGGGTTAAAATACATGGGGCTATTAGACTAAGCAACGAGAGGGAGGTGGACCATCAAAATGAGTCTAGAATATCTACTCAAAATAAGAAGTATTTTTGCCAAAGATGTTAATTCAGTTAATCCTTGGATAAAAACAAAGGTTGATTATTCAGATTACTGTATTTGTGTACGCAGTTTGAAACATTATGTATGAATACCCCCTTTGATAATGAAATTCACTGTTTTTCTGATAATTCTTATTCCTTGCTGATGTACTTGACTCTTAGAAGTAGATATTTGCATTTATGACATATATTATAGGTTATATAGCTTCTCCCCCCTAAGTAACCTAGTTTTGACTCAATTTCCACCCAATATCTGCAATCTTAGCAGCCCATGTTTCAACAATGACAGAAGTAGACTTTGCTAGATGCTTTTCTCATGTTATTATCAATTATCATTATACTGTTTTCTGCTATTTCATAATTACTCACTCGAGGTCTTCAAAGGCAAGCCATTTTCATTTCAACTGTAGTTTCCAGCTGGCAGTCTGTCAAAAAGTCATGATAGTGATATTTTTAAACATAACACAGTTATTTATACAAAGTGTGTGCAGATCCTAAGAATAATTTCTGCTACTCAATGCCATTTTGTTAAGAAAATTCTACATTATCATATTCAAAGAATTATAAGGTTAAAATATCCACATGTTAACTAAGATATTTGTAGAAATGCAAGAAATAGTTATTTCCAGATTTGGAAAAACCTATGCTGATTTCAACGGAATCTATCTTAAATAACTTATCAGAAAAACTTGAAAAAAATATTGCTAGTTCCTTAAGTTTTGTTATTTCGACTTAAATATGGATAAACATTGCTCTTATAATGTTCCATATAGAATAATACTTATATAATAATATTTTCTTTTTGATTTAGTGTTTTCCTTAAGATGATTTGTTTGGGTTGTGTTGTAGGACATGTTTCAGCACTTGAAATCTAACCCATAGCAATCCTAGCATCCTGGGGTACCAGGGTAATCTAGGAAAAAATAATAATAAAAAGAGTTTGTAGAAACTTGAGTGATATATTTTCTTCCTGGACAGAGCAGTTTGATTTCTTAAGCTTTTCCTAGCAGAGTACAGATCACATAAATACTTTTTCCCAAATATAACAGTTTGAGATTATTTTTGTAATTCCAAAAAGAGAAAGATTATGTTTGTAAATAATCTATTTTCTGAGTGTGATACCCTTTGATTATTTTTAATTCATTTGAGGGGCCCTTGATTAAATTACCTAAGATTAGTGCTTTGAGTCAACCAAGTCAGTAAGGCATGAGTCAGGTTGAGTCCACACCCCCTTGGTGGGGTGATATAAACAGAAACTCACTCCAGAAGACATGCCAGTAGAGAGAGTTCTCTCATATTTTGATCCTGGGGTCCTGGAGAGAGATGAGGCATTCACCTGATAGTTTACAGCTGACCTTGGGAAGAGAACAGAACAGCTGAAACTGATATAGAATGCTGGAAAGAAATGAGCCCTATGATAGGAGAGAGATGAAGCCTGAGAGGCAAGCGCTATGCCAGCCTGCAGCTAGGAAAGAGGAAGCCCAGAGGGGAAGGTTGAAACCTCACAGATATCAGCGACCATCTTGCTTCAACATGTGGAATGTGACTTTGGTGAGAAAGTAACCTTGAGTTGGACTCTTTAGGACAGAGGTTCTTAACAAAGGGTCTGTGAGCTTGAATTGAAATTAAAAAAAACATTATTCTTGTGGAGATGTGTTGGTGCGGGTGTGATATATTTATTAAATAACACATAATATAGTGTGGACTTAGTAAGGGGTCTGTGGTTTTCACCTGACTGGCAAAGGGGTCTGTGGAAAAAAAAGGTTAAGAACCCCTGCTTTAGGGCCTTATAGCTGTAAGTTTTTACCCCAAAATAACTACCCTTTTAAAAAACCAACAGATTTTTGGATGTATTGCTTGAAGGTGTGTATCATATTTTCATATGATCTAATATTTCTAATTTCTTTTTTATCTATCATTAAAATAGAAAAATTGGTAAAATATCATCATATGATTTTTAATGCCTGAAATAAGTAGACAAATATTGAGAGCCAATGTTCAAAGTTTTACTTTGAGAATGGAAGTATATAAATAAAACATTTTTGAAGTCCCTGATATAGTGAAATCAAAATATGAAAAAAAAGTTTATATTCAAATAATTGGATGATCAAGCCATTTTATAGAAAGATAATTCCCAAATTTCCAGTATTGAATTAGGATATGATGAGTGGGGGTGATACATGGTTTTCACTATGCGAAATATGAGCCTTTGTGGCCTAGCTATGTTTTAAATAAATAAAGGATTGATATTTCTTATGGGTTGAATTGTCTCCTATGAAGATATGATGTAGTTCTAACCCCTAGTACCTGTGAATGTGGCCTTTTATGGAAATAGGATCTTTGCAGATGTAATCAAATTAAGACAAGGTCATACTGAATTAGAGTGGGCCATAATCCCATATGCCTGGTATACTTACAGGAGAAGAGACACCTACCCAGGCACAGAGGGAAGATGGTCTTGGGAATATGTAGGCAGAGATTGGAGTTATGCCCACCACAAGCCAAGGAATGCCTAAGACTACCAGAAACTGAAGAAACAAGGAAGGATCTTCCCCTAGAAGACACAGATTTTGATGTAATAACATTAGCCTCCAGAACCAAGAATAAATATATTTCTGTTGTTTTAAGCTACCTAGTTTGTGTTAAGCTGTTACAGTAGCACTAGGAAACTTATGCAATACTTTTTTTCATTAAAATTTCTAATTATTCTTGAATATTTTTAGCAAAAATAAACTTATATTAAATGTGTATAATACTTTAGATATACTTTAGATAACTCATTTTAATCTTTTTCATTTAACCCATATCACATTTTTATATGTAGTTAATTATTAATGTTATCTAATTTAAAAGAAAATGTGTTCAATATAACAAGGTAAAAATATCTAGGAAGTTGGGCATAGCTTGAAACCATATTTTAAGGACCATATTCTTTTCCTCACTGAATCAGTGTACGGTTCTATGTATGTTAGGACATGTATTGACACAGATATTAAACATTAAGTATTCTATAACTGGCAAAAAGAAAAACTCATTCCCTTTTCTCCCCCAACCACGACAGCACCACACTTTGGCCATGCCATCCTTTTTCTTCTTATCTAGACTGCAAATGCTCTTTCAGTGGTTTCCTCTTTCACTTTCATCACACTTCTCTTTCTCATACATACATGTATCCCTCGAAGATACATGTCAGTTAATCATTAGAAACTCACTATCCATTGTACTTATGGTAACTTCGATATTTTTGTTAGCTTCCATCAGAAAACAAAAGAAAGTAAAAAAAAAATTAATAAAATTCCTCTTCAGGTCTTATCAATTTACCAAAACACCAACGAAATGAGAAAGTCAAAGGCTTCTTAGTCTCATGAATTTCTTTTGAAAATATCCCTCTTTTCTTCATTACCATCTCTTGTATTACATGAGAAAATCAAAGAACTAATTTGACTATTGATTACTGAGATCATTTTAGTATTTGCGGTTGTGAAAGATTAAGAAATGGCTGCAATTTCCAATATGTCTCATAGAGGGCAGGCCTGTGAATGCTTTCATTTGTAGAATATAGTTAGACTTACAAAATACAGTTCTGGTCCTAGTCAACAGGCTGAACTAAGAACTGCAAAGAGTCATACATAAGGGAAAAGACTGAGTGCTAATCAAAGAATTACTAACACATGTCTGACTAGATTTCAGAAGTACTATAGATTAATGACTGCTTTGTAACTCTTCTCCCTCCCCTGTCTTTGAACAGGAACATCTACTGATGCTATCATATGCCTGTTTCAACATTCTATGTTGGGTGTGTGTTGGCCAATGCTTGAATCTTTACTTTTCAGATCTTCTGAACAAGAGGACTATACTTTATCCAACTTATCTGAGGATCCTCATCCATACCTGGCAGGATAAAAATTTTCAGAGCTATTACAGTTTTTTTTTTTCTGAAATTGTATATGGTATACAGTTCTCTTCTTCTATTTATTATGTTTCTTTCACCCTCAGTCAGCAGAAAATTAACCGTAATGTTTCCATCTTTTTGGGTTTTGAGGTCTTACGTGGAAGTAGCTGTATTGGATATGCTACAGAGTACCCAATCAATGCCAGACATAGTCCTCATTATTATTATTGTGAAATATGATCATGAGTAATAATTATTTCAGGCAGTACACTACAATAGAAGAACCCCTATGTTTTTCTGTTGGAATTGCATTACCAGGTGGCACTTTCAATTTCTGCTTCAAATGGATCATTATTACATCCACTTGGGAAAGTTTTCATTCCTTGGTAACTAATACCTCTACATATCAGAGCACAAATCTGTGGGAATGAAAAGTCAAATTTTGCCTTTGGTTTTCAGTTGTGAAAGAAAGAGGAGCCACTTCTAAGTTGACTGTTGTTCCCAGATCTGCATTGATAAAGGAAATTCCATTTTGTTGAACTTTGATATTCATGAACTCAGTAATAAAAATGGGAATCACCTCAGAAAGAGCTCAACTGACATCCACAGAATGGGTCTTCTTATCCACTTGATATGGAGCGCCTTCTCTGTAGAAGGTGCCCTTCCTTAGGCATTCACATGATGCAACAATGCTCTCATTTTGTCTATCAATTCTGAGCAGTTCCTCAATGTATTTCTTCCTAACTTTCCTATCAGCAATTCTCCAGTGTTTTTTTAACCAAGTTTATTACCATCCAAATAAGCAATATTTTGGTATAAACTTATACCTCTGGTCTATTTCTCTCTCCAATAGGTAAACCACATTCTCTTGCTTAGAGAATGTCTTTGCTAATTATCCTTCTTGGTTGCACCTATCAGTAAATGTATTGGGAATATTTTATATTTGGAAAGTGTCAGCATATTATATGGAGGAGTCACCTATAGACCAGGATCAATCTTTATTCTTCTTCAGTCAACTGTTAATAGTAAAATATCCATGGGGCTATAAATAGTGGTTCCAGGAAATTTGGAAGTACAACAAGAATAGGTGTCATGGAAAGATAAGTTACCTGTACATGTAAATCATTTGGAATTTGGGATTTTCTTAAACCCCAGCTTATATGCACCACTTCCAGTTAATAATTATGTGCTTTTTTACCTGCCCAAATTTTCTGTTGTATCAGATACCACCCATTTCACAATGTGCTCCTCAGAGAGCCTGATCTCTTGATGTTCCATGATTAGCTTTAATGAAGCCCAGAAGCAAGCTAAGAGATGTTTCTTAGGAGGAGAGTAGTTGCTTGTGGTAGAGGATTGCCTTTGCTCATAAATTCCTGTTTCATATGCTATATAACCTCCCAATCTGTGTCAGACACATCACAGCAGCAATGGATATACTAAATCATAAGCCCCAAGTGGCACAGTCTATCATAGCATCTTGGACAAGGTAGATTAGCTTTTTTTGCTTTAGGTTCCCTAAAACCTAGAAGCCATTGAAGTTTCTCAGTAAATTGGTCACCCAAAATATTGTACATGCTAGTTATAAATCTAAAGAGTCCTGGCAAGTGTTGTGCCTCTTGTTCAGTAGGGACTACACATTAAAATGAATTGTTTTGCACCATGGAGGAAACCTCAACATTCTCTAGACTTTTGAACCTCTAAAAAATTTTCTGTAGTGGCGAGGTTCTGATTATATTTGACTTTATCTCATAAACTTATCAAGTCATTGATCTAATTTTCTACTTTCTACTCAAAATTTTCAGTCAGCACAATGTGTTCCATAAAGTGGCTCAACAAATGTCCTGTAGGAAATGTCCTGTGAAACCATTCAAATTCCTTATTAACTAAATTATACAAGTAACTGAAGATCTAATATGGTGACAAATAAATGAGTAAAGGTGTGCTGCTATCCCTAATGAGTTTGCTATTTTGTTAGGAAGGCTTTGAAGCTCTTACTACTATAAATGTCCAAAATCCATATCAGTGTCCTCATAGGGAAATTCTGCCATTAATAATTTATGCCTATTCTGACTGTGCATTGAAGATCTGAGGAAATAACCAAAAATGTAGAACATATATCTATTGGTCCCACTGTGAGGTAGACTCAGACCATAACACAACCTATCAACTAAATAACTGCACCATAGTAGCATACTGTAGGAGAATATATTAGCATTACCTTTTGGTCAATAAATGGTATCTCCCAAAAGGCAGGTCAATAACTTTTCTAAGGACCTAGTCACATGTAACATGGCCACAGGCATCTTAGGGAAGAAGAGAAGACATATTTAGAGTTACATGTTTGTGTCTGTCACAGGATTTTTCTTAGTCTACACTACTATCTGTCTACCTCACTGTGGAACTCAAATTATTACCTGAGTGCACTGGATTATTAAAATTTAATTGACATCAATAATTGTACCTCAGAGGTAGTCTTGGAAGTGTAGCTTTTAGCTGTATATTTTCTCCAAACAATAAAAGAGGTGCAGTGAGCAGAAGTAGCTCAAGTGGTTGAGCACCTGCTTCCCATGTATGAGGTTCCTAAAAATAATAATAATAATAGTAATAAATAAATTTTAAAAAGAGGTGAAATGAAGGTTGAGAAAGCCAATCTGAATAGACATCAAAAAATGATATTGAGATATATTCACATATATTTCAATAAAACTGCTTGAAAAATAAATAAATGTGCAAGAATAGGCAGAAATAGCTATATACAGCAGGAGAGGCAAAGAGATTGAAAGGTGAGGATTTTTTTGTCTGCTTTTTGTTTATTATTATTATTGATAAAATGAAAATGCTTTACTAATGATTGAAGTGATGAATGCACAGCTATGTGATTATACCAAATACCATTAACTGTTCACTTTGGATGAGTTATGCTTTATTAATATATATCAATAAAATTGATTTGTTTAAAATATATATTTGCATTTTAAACAGTGTTAGCTACTTCAAAATTTCTCTTTAGGAAAATTTCATCAAAGCCTCTGGCTTTGGTCTTTCAAATTGCAATTTGCCTTCTATTCTTGAAAACTAAACTGTCATTACCTTATTTTAAAATACTACAGTTTTTCTCGTTAGCTTTGATCTTTGCAATTTCAACAGAGATTTGTCTCCACATTATCCACAGAATAATTCCAGAAAGCTACCTTGGAATATGCCTCAAAATTTAACTACTTTTGAAATCAATCGAGTCTTCTGCTGTTTTTTTCTTCACATTCTTCATCTGAAAACCTCTTTGACGTTCTTTTAAAGGCAGCTCACTTTCACTTCTTTTATATAACTATGCCTGGATTTCCTGGGCAGAGTGTTCACTCCACTATCCCGTGGTATATTCAATATCATAAAGTTCTATTCTTATTGATCACCACACTATGCTATCACTATTTAAATTTTAGAAATTCAAAGATGAATTAGAAACTGAACAAAGTTGTCTAATCACAACTTATTTCATATAATAAAGGAATGTTATCTGTTTCCGTTTATGTCTCTTTCACTGAAATACTTTTAATATCTAAAATAATTATTTTCTCCATTTAATATATTTGATTCCTATACTTCACACAAAGAATTCTAAAACCAAGAATTCCTCATTATTTCTCAGATAGGCTTTGTTATGCAAATAAACACAATAGGCTTATGTTAGAAAAGGAATATCTGTATAAAGTGTTTTCATTATCTTTTTCAACTTGGACTGGAATCATATCCACTTTTTTAATATTTTTTTTTTTTATTTTTTAAAAGATACTTAGGTTACATAAACGTTACACAAAAAGTATAGGGATTTCCATATGGCCCACTCCCCACACCTCCCACACCCTCCCACATAAACATCCTTCATTAGTGTGGCACATTCATTGCAATTGATAAACACATCCTAGGGCATTGCCATTGAGCATGAACCATAGTTCACATTGTAGTCTACACTCTCTCCCACACAGTTCTGCATGTTATGTGATGATATAAAATGGCCTATATCTGTCATTGCAGTGTCATTCAGGACTATTCTCAAGACCCGAAAAAGCCCCCATATTACAACTGTTTTTCCCTCTCCTTGCCCCCAGTGGCCACTGCCTCCACATCAATGTTGTAATTTCTTTCAATGCTAGAATCACAATATGTCTATGTTAGAATATCAGTAAGTCCACTCTAGTCTATTGTTCATCCCCCAATCCTGAGGATTCTGGCATGGTGATGTCCACTACACTTCTAATTGAGAAGAGGCTTCCATCCCATACAGCCAGTGGATGGGACTCTCTTCCTTGCAGTTGTCAGCTCCCTTATTTCTTTGGTATGGTGGTTGACAAATCCTCACCTCCTTGTTAGTTGTCCTGGGTGAGTCCAATGAACTGGAGAGTAGGTGTTGCAACTCCGCTGAGGTTCTGGGCCCAGCTGGCACATCGACAGCACAAAGACTCCAGTCTTTTGGACATACATCTACAAACAAAGATCACGCCCATATGAGTATTGGCTCACAACCTTCTTCTCCCTTTCTATTTCCTGTACACCTGTCTTCCAGACAATAGCTCTCTGAGTTTTCTCAATTTGCTTAATTCAATCAATGAGGTAATGTACTGTTCATCCTCTAATGCCTGGCTTGCTTCACTCAACATAACGTTCCATTGTACATATGTACCACATTTTGATTATCTATTCCTCTGTTGATGGGCATTAGGGTTGATTCCAACTTTTGGCAATAGTGAATAATGCCTCTATGAACATTGGTGTGCATGTATCTGTTCATGTCTTTGCTTTCAATTCTTCTGTGTTTATACCCAGCAGTGGAATTGCTGGATCATGATGCAGTTCTACAGTTAGTTTTTTGTAGAACCACCAAACTGTCCTCCACAATGGCGTGACCATACTACATTCCCACCAGCAGTGGATGAGTGTTCCCATTCCTCCACATCCTCTCCAACAGTTATAGTCCTCTGTTTTTTTAATAGCCTCCAGTCTAATGGGTGTAAGATGGTATCTCATTGTAGTCTTGATGTGCATTTCCCTAACAGCTACTGTAGCAGTTTGGCAGTTTGATGTAATTATGAATTCGAAAAATAGATATTGGATTATGCTTGTAAACTGGTCTGCTAATCTGGGCATGATTAAGTTATGATTAGGGTGTTAACTGGGCCACATCAGTAGAGTGTTGAGCCCCACCCTTGGTGGGGTGGGAATCAAATATAAAAGGCATGGCAAAGAACAGAGTTGGAGAAGTTTTCATGTTGGAATCTTGAGCTGGGAAGTAAGAGAGCTTCGTCGTGAAGAAGGAGAGAAGGCTCGGGGATAGAGACAAGCCATTTGCCTGATAGTCTACAGCTGGCCTTGTGGAGCGATGCAAAGCCTAGAGAGCCTCATAGTCTACAGCTGACCTTGTGGAGGAAACAGAGGAGCTAAGTCCAGAGAGAAATGCAGCCCCGGGAAGAGAGGAACCCAAGAAGTCTGAACTCTGGCAAACCTCGGCAACTATCTTGCTCCAACACGTGGCAAGGGACTTTGGTGAGGGAAGAAATTTATGCTTTATGGCCTGGTAACTGTGGACTTCTACCCCAAATAAATACCCTTTACAAAGACCAACTGATTTCTGGTATTTTGTATCAGCACCCCATTAGCTGACTAATACAGCTAGTGATGTTGAGCACCTTTTCATATGCTTTTTGGCCATTTGTATTTGTTCTTTGGAGAAGTGTCTTTTCAAATAGCTTGCCCGTTTTATAAATGAGTTGCTTGTCTTTTTATTTTCAAGGTGAAGGATTTCTTTATATTTGCTGGATATTAGGCTCCTATCAGATATGTGATTGCCAAATATTTTCTCCCATTGGGTAGGCTGCCTTTTTACTTTCTTGATAAGATCCTTTGAGGTGCAAAAGTTTTTAATTTTGAGTAGATCCCATTTATCTGTTTTTTTTTTCTCCCGCTGCTTGTGTTTTGGGTGTGAAGTTCATGAAACCATTTCCTATTAGAAGGTCCTGTAGGTGCTTCTCTATATTATCTTCCAAGGTCTTTATGATCTTGGCTCTTATATTTGGATCTTTGATGCATCTTGAGTTGATTTTTGTATAAGGTGTGAGATGGTATTCCTCTCTCATAGTTTTCGATATGGATATCCAGTTCTTCAAGCACAATTTGTTGAAGAGGTCATTTTTTCCCAGTTGAGTGGGCTTGGTGGCCTTGTCAAATATCAGATGATTGTATATGTGAGGCTCTATATCAGAACTCTCAATTCATTTTATTGGTCTGTATGTCTATTCTTGTGTCAATACCATGCAGTTTTGACCACTGTAGCTTTGTAGTATGTTTTAAAGTTAGGTAGTGGGATTACTCCAATTTCATTTCTCTTTTTCAATATGTCTTTGGCTATTTGGGACCTCTTACTCTTCCAAATAAATTGTGTAGTTAGTTTTTCCAATTCATTAAAAAAAAATGCTGTGTTGAATTTTACTGAGATTACATTAAATCTGTAGATTAGCTTGGGTAAGATAGGCATCTTAATGATATTTACTCTTCCTATACATGAACAGAGAATATTCTTCCATTTATTTAAGTCTTCTTTGAGTTCTTTTAACAGTGTTGTGTACTTTTCTGTATATAAGTCCTTTACATATTTAGTTAGATTTATTCCTAGGTATTTGATTCTTTTAGTTACTATTGTAAATGGTATTTTTTTCTTGATTTCCTCCTTGGATTGCTCATTATTGGTGTACAGAAAAGCTATTGATTTTTGAGCATTGATCTAATAGCCTGAGACTTTTCTGAACTCATTTATAAGTTCTAGAAGCTTTGTTGTAGATTTCTCAGGACTGTCTATTATAGGATCATATCATCTGCAAACAGTGAAATTTTCACTTCTTCCTTTCCAATTAGGATGCCTTTTATATCTTTTTCTTGCCTCAGTGTTCGAGAAGGAACTTCTTAGACAATGTTAAATAGGAGTGGTGATAGTGGCCATCCTTTTCTTGTTCCCAATCTTAGAGGAAAACTTTTAGGATTTCACCATTGAAGATGGTGTTTGCTGCAGGTTTTTCATATATACCCTTTTCCATGTTCAGAAAGCTGCCTTGTATTTCTGTTTTTGCAGTGTTTTTGTCAGGAGAGTGTGCTGTATTCTGTCAAATGCTTTTTCTCGGTTTTTAGAGATATTCATGTGATTTTTTTCTTTCAATCTGTTTATGTGGTGTATTACATTGATTGATTTTCTTATGTTGAACCATCCTTGAGTACACAGGGTGAAACCCACTTGTTCGTGGTGTATAATTCATTTGATGTGTTGTTGAATGCAATCAGCAAGTATTTTCTTGAGGATTTTTGGATCTAGGTTCATTAGAGAGATTGGTCCATAGTTTTCCTTTCTTGTGGCATCTTTGTTTGACTTTTGTATTAGGGTAATGTTGGCATCATAGAATGAGTTAGGCAATGTTCCTTCTACTTCTATTTTTCGGAAATTTTAAGCAGGATTGGTGTTAGTACTTTCTGGAATGTTTGGTAGAATTCACCCGTGAAGCTGTCTGGTCCTGGGCTCTTCTTAGTTGGGAGGTTTTTCAGGCAATTATTTGTAATTGTTCTGTTGAACTCATCAATTTCTTCTTTCATCAATGTAGGCTGCTTGTGAGTTTCTAGGAATTTGCCCACTTTCTCTAAATTATCATTCTTTGTTGGCATATATCTTTCAAAGTACCTTTTATGATACTCTTTATTTCTGTGGGGTCAGTGTGATATCCCCTTCCTCTTTTCTTATTGTGTGTATTTGCATCTTCTCTCTTTTATTCTTTGTTAGTCTGGTTAAAGGTTTTTCAATCTTATTGATCTTCTTGAAGAATGAGCTCTTGATTTTGTTTATTTTTTCTAGTGCTTTCTTATTTTCTATTTCATTTAGTTCTGCTCTAATCTTTGTTATTTCCTTCTTTCTACTTCCTTTGGGGTTTGTTTGTTATTCTTTTTCTAATTCCTCCAGGAGTGCAGTTAGTTGTTCTATTTTAGCTCTTTCTTCTATTTTGATATATGTATTTATGGCTATGAATTTCCCTCTCAGTACAGCTTTTACTGCATCCGATAGGTTTTGATAAGTTGTGTTGTCATTTTCCTTCTTTTCAAGGTAGTTACTGATTTCTTTTGAGATTTATTCCTTGACCCACTGTTTGTCTAAGAGTGTGTTGTTTAACTTCTATATCTTTGTGCCTAAACTGGTTCTTTGGCCTTTACTTATTTCCCATTTCATTCCATTGTGGTCAGAGATATTACTTTGTATAATCTCAATCTTTCTGAATTCATTGAGATATTTTCTGTGGCCTAGCATATGGTCTATCTTGGTGAATGATCCATGTGCACTAGAGAAGAATGTATATCCTGCTGTATTTGGGTGTAGTGTTCACTATATATTTATTAGATCCAGATCCTCTAATGTATGAATCAAAGTCTTTTTTTCTTTATTGATTCTCTGTATGGATGTTCTGTCTAATGATGATAATAGTGTATTAAAGTCCCCCACTATAATTGTAGAGGCATCTATTTCTCCACTTAGTTTTTCCAGTGTTTGCCTCATATATTTTGAAGCACCTCAGTTAGGCGCATAAATGTTTATGATTGTTCTTTCTTCTTGAAAGATTATCCTTTTCACTAATATATAGTGTCCATCTTTGTCTCTTACAAAAGTTTTGCATTTAAAGTCTATTTTGTCTGATATTAGTATAGCTACCCCCACACTTTTTTGGTTATTGTTTGCTTATAAGATTGTTTTCCAGCCATTCACTTTCAGCCCCCTTGAATCCCTGGGTCTAAGGTGGGTTTCTTGTAGACAAAATATAAATGGGTCATATATCCTTATCCATTCTGCCAATTTGTGTCTCTTGACTGGTGAGTTTAATCCATTAACATTCAGTGTTAATACTCTCAAGGAATTACTTACATTAGCTTTATTTTCTTTGGGTTCATGTATGTCATATGTTGTTTTTATATCTCTTTTTGTTTTTTAATTGTTCTTACACTCTCCTCCAACTCTCTCTCTCCTTTTTTTTCCTTTCAACCTGCAGAACTCCCTTTAGTATTTTTTGAAGGGCAGGTTTCTTATTGGCATACTCTCTTAATTTCTGTTTATCTGTGAGTATTTTGAACTCTCCATCATTTTTGAATGCCATCTTTGCTGGATAGAGAATTCTTGGCTAGAAGTTCTTTTAGTACCTTAACTATGTCATATGACTGCCTTCTTGCCTTCATGTTTTCAGATGAGAGATCAGCACTTAAACTTCTTGAGCTTCCCTTGTATGTGATGGTTCTCTTTTCTCTTGCTGCTTTCAGTATTTTCTCTTTGTCTTCAGCATTGGACAGTTTGATGAGTATGTCTTGGAGTAGGCCTGTTGGGATTTATACTGTTTAGGGTATTCTGTGCTTCCTGGACATAAACATCCATCTCCCTCAATAGGGTTGGGAAGTTTTCAGGCATTATTTCCTTCAACACTCTTTCTGTCCTCTTTCCCTTCTCTTCTCCCTCCGGGATGCCTATAATGTGTATGTTTGTGCATTTTGTGTTGTCATTCAAATCCTTAAGTCCTTGCTGGATTTTACTATCTTTTTATCTATCTGTTCTACTATCTGTTTGATTTCAGATGTACTGTCTTCCACATCACTAATTCTTTCCTCTGCCTGTTCACATCTACTGTTATGTGCTTCCAGTGTCTTTTTGATTTCTTAGATTGTGCAATTTATCACCATCATATCCGTTATCTCTTTTGTGTATGTTTACAATTTCTTCAGTATGTTTTCCTAGTGTCTTCTTAGTATCCTTAATCTCTTCCTTCACTTCATTATTTTGGTCCATGATATTTCTTTGGACAGCTTTGATTAGTTGTTCAATGTTCTGACCTCTTCCTGATTTTCAATTTGTTTATTGGACTGGGCCATGTCTTCCTGTTTCTTAGTATTGTTTTTAATTTTTTGTTGCTCTCTGGTCATCTTTTTCTCTTGATGGGTTTATTCAGTTGATTAGCTTCTCTCTTTACTCTAGGTTTTATTTAATTGTTGTTTGTGTGTGTGTGTTTTAAGTTTTCTGTTTGACACTTTGTTCTTCTTATTCTGTTTCATTGTTGTTGTCTATGTTCCTTGTTTTGGCTTCTTTGTGTCTCTATCCTCACTCTTCGGGTAGTTAGTAAGATGTGACCTGATTTGCTGTGCCCCAAAGGAGGTCCCTACAACAGCCTATGACTTTTTCTTTGTTGTTTTAAAGAGAGCTAAGTCTTATATGCCTAACCCATTAGCCATGTTCCCACAATACCCCCCATATCCACTTTAAATCCAATTTTTCTTGGAAGTAAAATAAAATAGTTTGATTCATATAACTGGGTACACTTTTAGGTTCTTTTTTAATTCTAAATTTATGTAATAAGTATGTATATCAATCCCTGAAATGTGATTATATTTTAAGCAAAATTTAAGTAGCTATAAATGTTTATTTGTATTTTATGCTTCATCTTGAATCAAATCTAAATGGACACAATAAGAGAATATTCGTTCTATTCATGAACTTCTTAATTTGTCTTCTTAAATGTTGATATGCTTAATTTGATAAATCAGACATTTAGAATGAAATGAAAACCAATCTTCTAGAAAATTTTATTTCCCAAGAGGTGTTAGGATGTATTGTTCTGGAAGTAATATAAATTACTGATTAAAAGCCTTTGAACAGAACAATGTCTTTTATAGGTAACATTGAAATTAACCAATTAGTTTCATATATGATTTTAAAATGTGATAAATATGATCAATTTTAAAGGATGAATACTATATATAAATAAAGAAATTATAAATGTTTAAAAATTTATGAATTATAATCTATACCAAATAACAGTTATTCACATTAAAGGGTGAAACAATTTTGTAATATGGAGGCACAACAATATGAGTGTAATTGATTGCACTGAATTATATATTTGAATGTGGTTAAAAGAAGGCAATTTTAGGTTGTATATATGTTACTAAAATAGAAATTAAATTTAAAAAGCATGGTACTGCACAACACAATGAACCCTAAGTTAAACCATGGACTATAGTTAATGGTACAATTACAAATATGCGCTTTCATCAATTGTAATAAATGTACCACACTAATGCAAATATTAATAATGGGGTGGTATATGGGAACATTAAATAAATAAGGAACCTTAAGTAAATAAGGAAGTAATCAAAGAATTTATTTTTAGCTATTGGTCAGGGTTCTGCTGATAAGTAAATAAATAAAGAGAATATTTATTTACTTATTTACTTATTTACTTATTTATTTATTTGTTACAGAAATTGGCTTACATGACCATAAGGATTGGCAAGACTGAATTCTGTAGAACTCTACCTATGTAATAGATTATGGGAAATACCATGAAGGTTTCAATGAATTCCTCAGAAGAAGATGGCTGACTAAAGTCGAGTTAGACATTCTTCTTTCTTATTGCTAAAATCCTCTCTTCTCCCATTAAAGCCTCCAACTGATTTGATGAGGAGACTTCTGTCATTGTTGAAGGCAATCTCCTTTTTTGATGTTAAGATGTAATCAGCTATAGATGCAATCACCTGACTAATTATTTAAATCTATGCAATATCCTCTGGCCAGTGCTTGATTGACCAATCAACTGGATACCATAACCTAGTCAAGTTCACACATGAACTTAGCTATCACATACCCATATTTATGTAAGTGACAGGAAATAATTAAGTTTTTGTGTTTCTGTATTTATTCTTATCCAACAAAAGAAAAGAGAAACTTCCAATATAAACAAGAAGTTATCCAAACAGGAGTCAATGTTTATTTGAGAGCAATAGCAAATGCAAATAGCTCATTTTTTGCTTAAGAGTGAACTCAAAACATTTTGCTTCACCCATGAAAAAGTAGAGCACCATTACTTATGTACTTTACCATAAGGATTTGCTGGATTTATCCATTTTTTATTACTTAAGCATAAAACCAAAAATAATTGAAAAGAGAATGAATTATATAAAATATATTTTTGAAAACATCCTGCCACTGAAGATTTTTTAAACCTATACTGATGATTAATATACTGCTGAAATATATTTCCTACTTGCCAGAATCTCACTTTATCATCAGATCCCTTCTTCATCTTGAGGCTCATTGACTGATTTCAATATATTCTTAGGTTCCATGAGAGAAGTTCAAACACATCTCTCAAAAAGTGACATATTTGATATTGGATTTGTGATCATTTTTATGGAAGCGTGGGTGGTATGAAAGAGTAGATTAATCTCATTTCTTCTGTGCTCAGAGAGTAGTTTAGTCAATTCATCTATTAGTAAGTTTTAAAAGAAGCAGTGCATTCTGAATGTTTGTGCTGATAAATAATTTCATTACGATAAATAAATATTCAGAATATTATTCGCTTTCCAAGTTTCAATGACTATATGTTTCAAATTCCAATTGCTTTTTTCAGAGAATATAGAAAACAAATGTTTTATTTTATTTTAACTACATATGCATATGGCTATATACATATATTCATATGTATAAATTTATAAAACATATGCATTCTATATATGCATATATATAATAAATATGTGATTTATTTTATTCCCTTTCTTTGTTTCAAATAACTGTTTTTATCAAATAATGATTTGGAATTTATTGAGTTATTACAATATATCCTTAATTGATTTATGTCTAATAAGCAAGGGGATTTGAAAAGATAGCAGGATTCTAATAATAGTAATGTAAAGAAGAAGAAATAAAAGTCATATCAGTGGTATGAGCAATATTTTACTGGTCTTAAAATATTCTTTTCAAGTTAAGTAAAACAATTAGAAAAAAATATTTGTTTAAAAGTCTGTTGTTAAAGATATATAAAGATGTACATAAGATCATATGATTAGATATTTAAATGATCTTAAATAAATTTATGATTATCAGTAAGAAAGAAAATTGAAAGACTAGAAGGTTTTAATTTTTTTATTTTTATTTTTGTTGTGTCCCGGAAAAAGGAATAAGAATAATTATAGCTACAGCAAAATTTAAGTTTATCAACAATGAATTGGTCTTCATGATTCAAGTGATTCTTGAGACAGAAAATATTCATTTGTGGACTTTCATTTGGTCAAACAGGGAATTCAGGTTCATTTAATCACATAAATTCATATGGTTGGCAAGATATTTAAGTCAACATACATCATAAAAAGGCTGATCTATTCAGTATCCTTTTACAGCTTTTACTATCTTAAAATATTCTGATGAACACATTTTCAAGAACCACATCTGTTCTAATTTCCTTCATGTTCATAATGTAAAACATTTATTAAAATAATGGCAAAGTACTTTCCTGAAGAGTACACTGACTACCCCTCTAGTATTTGTTTGTCTTTTTGCTTGTTTAATGACAGCAGGGAGGATTTAACTATTTAAATCCGGACAGGCCCACCTTTAACATGGCCTGGGTATCAGTACAAATGAGATAGGTATACCCCATATTTTCACTTTTCAAAACATAAATCAAGCTAACAATTTGATACCAAAATGCATTCTTTCTCTAATATTTGAAAAGACTTACAAGTAAATATTAGAATCTAGAATTCTTAGACCCTTTGGATTTCTCCACACAGTGTGTTAGCACAAGATGAGCAGAGCAGTGGCCTTTTTTCTGTTTATACTCCTTTCTTTCTACCTCTGGTTCTAACATCCAACCTCAGGGGTATTAAATATGGTGCATGATGCATCAGTCTGCATGTCTACACTCCATTCAAAGCATTCCCCTCCCCCAGCAAAGCCACCTCTTGACACAATAGACATGAGCCACTCTCCCAGTGAGCAACTCCCATAATTGAGAATGGTTCTTTTTAGGTAGCAAATTCCCGCATCACAAGTGCCTGAAGCATTGTCTAGGAAATCAGGGCAGAACGTGGGACATAGGTGAGCACAGACTCCTTGTTTCATGTGCATGGGTGAGGGTAAAGAAGTCTTAGAGCTGACCTCTGAAATAGAACACTTGTGTCCCAAGCCTATAGGTGTAATTTAAAGTAGATCATGTCAATTATAGTTTGAACATATAAGCTCAAAGAGCAACAATCACCATTTAGTTGTGTTCTTATATTTGTTATTTTACAGTTACATATTTATATTTTACACCTAAATACTTCAACAATGTACAAATCAGTGTTATAAAGAGCAAATTTATTTTGATTCTTTAGGATATTTTCTTCCTTTCAAACATTTAGTGTTAATTTTTGTGACTGAAGAGAAAAAAGTATTTAAATATTCTTAGAAATAAGTGATATAAATGTGTAGTTTGTAATTTTAGTATTAAAAATTTTTCCACTATATACAAAGATTAAAACTTG
>JAQZBX010042533.1:0-21985 GCA_029593785.1 Cabassous unicinctus
TGAAATGCAGAGTCCTCTCCAGCTTTTCTGAGCCTGTGTCTTGGGGGTGTGTTTGCTTGTAGCCTTAGGAATTCTCCCATTACAAGAATTCAAATAACCTCTCTATTCCCTATGAAACAGAGTTTCTCCCCTTTCTCCTGGGTGCTTTATTGTATGGCTTAAAGCTGGTAAACCTTTGGTCCAGGTTGCTTTCACTTAATTGTTTCTTATATTGCTTTAGCTATCTACAAGCTGCTTCTGACTGAGCAGCAAGTCAGAAATTAGTTTCCTCGTTACCATTTAGGCTGCCACTAGATAGAGTGCCGCTGACATATGGGCACCCATTTTGCACATAGGGGTTACTCTGCTTCTCTGGAACAGGGCCAGGGGTCCACAATGGGAGCACAGACTGGCTCTACACCATGTCTGGGAGGGGTTGAGGAAGGTCCAGCAGGGGCACCATGAGCTTCTCCTACCATTTTTAAAGCTGCATTTTCTTCATTCAGTACTTGCCCAATTACTGTTGTCCTTTAGCCATTTCCCAGAACGTTGAGTAAGATGGCTCTGGCAATTTTTGCTTGTTGTTCAAAGATTCAGTAGGGGAACAGCTCCCTGGAGCTTCCTATTACTGCCATCCTGGTTGACTGAAGTCTAAGTAGCAACTTCTTAATAATCTTCTTCTGATATTAATTTGCTTTATATCTAGAGATCCTGTCCCAAACTGCCTCTGTTATTTCCCTCTTCAGAATGACTATTATTATGTTAGAAATGAAGAGTTCCTACCACATTTATTCATTCATCAGATGTTTATTGGATGTTCTTTTTATAGCAGGTACTGTTTCAGGCAGTAGAGATAGAGCAGTGAACAGACAAAAATCTCTCCCTCCTAATTCTTATGTTCCAGCAAACATGGTATGAATGTTCAGTCATTTAGTCTATCTTGTAATGAATGCTAAATAACCATAGTGGTCTTAAAGTTGAGACCTAAAGTCTTAGGTTGAGGTGAGGTTCTTGGTAAGGATTGTAGCTAGTTCTTGATTAAGGAGACTTCTTTTCTTCTTAACAGAGCTAAACCCTCAAGATTAACCTGAATATCATGAAGGGTCCAAGAGGGAAAGTGAATTATCAGATTATTTCCAAGGGTAGCTTCTGTATTCAGTCTTGAGAGAAAGAGAGTCAGTCATTACCTTATTTCCAAGATTGGCTTAAAAAAATATTTTAAAGATATTCATACCTGAAAATTTAGGTGGTTTGATTTGGTAGACAATGTGGGGAATATAATAGAAGCACCACAGAGTTTGTAATCTTATGTGTTCAAAATAATGGAACATTTAGTTGTGTTTGTTTTTTTTTACCCCTATAATCTGATTAAGTCCGTATAATGACTGCAAAAATAATTATAAGGAAATACATTTCTGATGTTTGCCAAAATGTTAAATTTTTGCTACTAGTATAATAAATTTTGTTTTCCAGCAAGAATCATCTTATTCTTCGAAGTATTATTATTATTTGTCATATTGAATGGATGTAGTTTCTAATACTAATCTATCTATACCCATTTTTGATCACTAATATTAACTCAATATTTAATTAATGCCACGCAGCTGCAAAGTGCATTGGGAGTAAACAGAGAAGAGTAAAAAATAGTCTCTACCTTTCACAAACTCTAAAATCTAGTATGGATTATAAACCTAAAAGTATTTGGCAGTGCACGGTTTTAGAAGACCTTTTAATGTGCACTAAATATTGTTTAAAAGTTGTTTTAAGTTTTTACATGTCTTCAAAACAAATTCCTGTGACTTAAGGAAAATTTTTTATTCTTTGGAGGGAGAGTTTATTGGGTAAATTCTTCGTCTTTCAACTCTTTTCATTTCTAAAATTTAAAACAAAGAGGATCCTTACCATAAATTCTTGCTTAAAACCAGAACGGGAACAAAGGTTGATAAATCTATAGAAACGTTGAGTAGAGAAAGATAAAAAGAGTTTAGAGTATTTGAAAATGTGGATGTCAAGCACAGAAATAAATGGGTTCTTGAAACAGAAAAGAAGTAAAATGAAACAATCTCTCAGTAGTTGATTTAAAAGACTGTGCTTCTTTTCTCAGAAACTCCATCTTGTTTCTATTTTACTCTTCTTTGATGATTAGCAGCTATACCAGCTTCTAGCCGACTCAAGTCATTTTATTTCCCGGTGTCATTCTCTAGAGCACCCAGTTATAATTATTGCATATAGTCAGTATTAGTGAGTGGTAATAAGAACCAGATTCTTAGTCTATATAACTTCAGTTTTATATCAGTAGAAAAGTAATTATACTTATATGCATAATGATATATATTTTTAAAATATATTATCTATATTTTAAAAACATCTAAGTTAAAAGATAATTAGTAAAAAAAGGAATATTCTTTTAAACTAATAATAGCCAAGAAGAATATTAATGTAATTCTGCCATCTTCACAGTTGCATATCAGAGTATGTGGAACAGGAGTCTTTTGGTTATTTTGTACATTTTCAGTAACTTGACCATTTATGTTTAAACTTTAAGCCTTAAACTGAGGAATATATCCTTAGTTTATTTTAAAATGAAGGTTTTTTTGTTGCTTTGCTGTAAGGAGATCATTTTTTCATAATTATGCTATTTGTAGTATTTTCAAATTACTTGGCTCTCTTATTTCTTCATGTTCATTCCTATGATGAGTATGTTACAGGAGGAGACTTACTGAATTACCCTCGCTTGACCACAATTTAGAGAACCGTTTATAATTCCTCCTTCTTTCAGTCTTAAAAGTGATAAGCTTAAAGAAGTAAGCTAAAGGCCTAATTAGCTTAAAGAAGTAAGCTAAAGGCCTAATTAGTATTGAGAATTTCTGTGCAGTAAGTGGATGTTTACAGGACTCTGAGGTGGGGAGACAGTGGCTGTCAAAGAGCTTTCTGCTGAAGGAAGACACACGTGTTAACCCAGCATGCACTCTGTAGGCTCCTCTGCTTCTCATAGAATCCAAGAGCGGTTGGGGTTTTCTTTGGACTGTTATAAAGTATTCAAAATTTAAAAAAATACAGCACATTAATTTTATTATCTGTAGCCAAAACGAGCAGGTTCTATCATGTTCCTCTGAGACCTATAATTCTGGATTTTCTTTCCACGCCGTTTTCAACATTTTAAATCATCTTTTACCAGACAAAAGGAAATTTACCAAAGCTTTGTCAAAACATGTATACAGAGTTTTGACATGAGGCTATCCAAAATGTAGAAATCTAAAGATATTTGTAAAACAGAAAATTAGTATGTTGTTTTGAAACACTGGACTATTTACAACTTATCTCCCTTTAAAGCCCAACTACTTTATTTCCCTTATTAATGTAATTTTAACATAGGTAGAATCTACCTATAGTTCAGAACTTTACAATTTGAAACCATTTAGGTGCCCTGCTTTTGGACATTTCTGCAAATAATGACATACCCACCAAGATATTCAAGCAAGGGGAACTATAACCTAGAATTTAATATAAAGCTTTTCTTTGACATATAGATCACTGAGGATATGACTTAAGATTTCTAAGATACACAGTATTCTCAGTTGTTTCAAAGAAACACTTATATTTTCTCGTGGGACTGAGCCTAACTAGTCAGAATATTTGGCTCAGCCCAAAATAGAAACTTGCTGACAGTATGTCCCAAAAGCTTTCCAGGCTTTTCAAACTGAATTGTCCATCTCTCATCAGAAATTTAGTAGAGATCAGTGGCTTTTTAGAAAAAAACAAAAACCTAGCATTTTTAATTAGTAAGATTTGGGCTTAAGTTAATGTTCTTGATTTCTTGTCTGTCTTAACGGTAAAAATAAAAGAGAAGAAATTAGAGTCTTGTTAAGAATGACTAAATTTTGAACTTTTTTTTTTTCCAACAGGTTATATCAATCAGTGAAAGTTTTGTATTCCTTTGGCATTTTTGTGACATATTCAATTCAGTTCTATGTTCCAGCAGAGATCATTATTCCTGTGATCACATCCAAATTTCATGCTAAATGGAAGCAAATCTGTGAATTTGGAGTAAGGTCCTTTTTGGTTAGTATTACTTGTAAGTATCACTACATGTTCATATCATGATAATTATTTTATTAAATTTCTTATGATGACACTACTTAAAATAAATTTTTTGATATTTTAAAAAATTTTTATTTACCTAGTCAGGATGCTTTTGGTTTAAAAACCTGTATTCTGCTACTATATAAGAAAAATACAAATGAGATCCTGTCACACTTAACAGAACTAAATAAATCATTATTTTGAAAATGACACCCTTGGTGATTAAAAACTAAGTATATCCTTAAGTCAGGTACATAAAGGGCCCCGTACATTGTTGATACTCACTTTGTGTGATTCTAGTTTTCCTTGGGCTCTTTATTTCTGCTAACTTTCATATAGTTAGCAGCTTAACTCTGCCTCTGCCTTCCCTCCAGGTGAGGGTTTTATTGTGATCTTCAGTAATACCAGTGAGTGATTCCACTTTCTATTTGAACACGTGTGTATAATCTCTTATTAAGGTTTCCCATTATAAATGCCTCTGCAAAGAAGCATTGATAATAGCACTTATGGGGCAGGATCTTGGTCAGGCCAAGGGATTCAAACGCAGGTGTACCAGGTAACTTCAGGCAGGTTAGGCGCCGCCTCTGACGCCTTTTCCTGGACGCTGAGCTGAACATACGGCTTCCTTATGGTATTGGGGGCGCGTTAGAGGCAACATGAACAAAGCAGCTGGAAGTTACCGCCATTGTCCCTGTAGTTATGATGCCCACAGGGATGACAAATCCTGAACTGCGTGGGTGTGCCCAGATGACACCAAGGACCCGGTTCTGGTGCTCTAGGGAGTTCTGGGTAAGAAACTGCTAACGGTATTGGACTAGTCACGGTCGGGGAAAGGTAGCGCTGGAAATTCTAGAAAAGTCTGATTGGACTGTATTGAGCAGCTTAGGGTGGGGCTACTGGCTAGAGTTAAAGAATTACATGCATTATGTTTTGTTTGTAAAGTGAAATCCAAGCAGGAAAAAGTAGCTAGAACTGTTATTTTTCAAAGTAATCATTCCAGTGAATTTCATCAACTAATTAGGGAAACCATACTGAAGAATGCGGTCACTAAGCCCATACTGGTAACTGATGAAACATCCAGGAGGGGGAAAAAAAGTTACTTTAAAATGTTTTGAAAAAAATTTTTGTGATACTTTTATTGACATGTTGACAACTGGACTAAATAAAAAGACTTTGATTTCAGTAAAAGACCTTTTACTGATAGGCATGAAATGTAGTTGTAATCTGAAAGTAAATCCCCTTTTAAAATAAGCTACTGAAATTCACTTAAAGCTCTTGAGGCAGTGTTGAAAGTGGTCAGGATGTCCACGGCTTCTTCCGTTTGTACATACACATTGGCTGGCCTGTTAGGGAGCCACAGACCACACCATCACATCTGCCGCCATGAGTTATTCCAGAGGCCAGAGCCTTTCCCTCAGGAGCTGAGTCGTGGCACCGAGAAAGGCAGCTTTTTCCATGCTGCATCTTCCTTTTATTTGAAACTATCTGTGTCTACGCAGCCAGCTATGAGGGTTATGTTTTACAGCATTGTCCACGCAACATTCCTTTCTACTTTGCTGGGACGTGGCATTGGGCACGGAACTTCATCTGAGTCTTTGGCACGTCCTTTCAAATCAAAGTAAAAGCCAACAACATTTACAATAAGACTGTTTTTATTTTTGTTATCTAAAGTACTCAAGAAGATTTTTGGCCTGGCTCTTTGCTGTGACAAAACAGCCTGGGCAGCACTCAAAGAGTGAAGGCTCAGCAGGATTTCCTTCAGCACAGTATCTTTCACTGTTCTATAATTCTTTCCAAATACTAAATCCAAGTCTGTCGTATTTAAAGTAGTGGGCTTTGGGCCTGGGTAACATTTAGGTGACAGATTACAGGCGGTTATATTTCCTGCCATAGCCTACAGAATTGAGTGGGAGAGTGTAAACTACAGTGTAGACTATAATCCATGCTTAGTGGCAATGCTCCAAAATGTGTTCATCAACTGCAATGAATGTACCTCACTAACGAAAGAAGCTGTTAATGTGGGGAGAAGTGGGAGGTCTGGAGAGTGGGGCAGATGGGAATCCCTTATATTTTTTTATGTAACATTTTATGTAATCTAAGTATCTTTTAAAAATAAATTTAAAGTATCTTTATAAAAAATAAAATAAAGTAGTGGGTTTATCAGCTTGGATTGTGTTGGTTATGTCCAAGTCGCCGTCTGGCATTTGAGTCATTTTTTGGTGGAACTCAGAATCTTAGAAAGATGGTCAGGCTCTTCTGCATGCGCCCTGTGGCGCTTTCCTGGTAGACAGGCACCTCGCAGGTGAGGCAGGACTGTGGCTAGAGATGCACTGAAGGCCATTGTGGACTACAGTAAATCTTCTCTTTTAAAAGCAAACCTGCACTAGGAGCCATTAAAATTTGAATTATAATGGACACTGATATCAGTGTTACAATTCCCTGTATATATTAAATCTGTAAAGTATATTAATTATTGTTTATCTCAGTTATTATCTAATTCATTGATCTTTCTACTATTTCTAATTAGAAGTCCTTGGCTTTGAGAGTATTTTTTCTGCTTTTCTTAGACTATGACTTCATAATTACAAAAAACCGTAAATCTTTAGTAGTTTGTAGAGTGTTAAAGGCACACTGAAGTCCTTTAAGTTAGCTGTGCTGCAGGTGAAAAGAAGTGCCATTCTGCATCCTGACGCTGTGTATTAAAGTCAGTAGGTATGTGGAGAGTACCACTGATGTTTATAAAGTTAATGTGCTGGATTGTTTGCCATAATTTTGTTGTTGATGCTGTAATATCAAGGTTTTTCCCCCTACTCTTGTGTCTGCTTTCACCCCTTTGGATGTAAATGACTTAGGATGGGATTTTATTTTCATATTAGGGAGAACTTTGGGCCTTAAGGATGTATATTTTGGGGGAAATACTGAATGATTTTAACTAGCATTGATTAGACATAACCACAATAGCTGCCCTTGTATGCTATAGGGCAACCTATTTACAGTAACTCTATGGTAACTATATTTGCAATGAATAAGCTCTTCTTTGATTTATCTTATTTGTGCATTTGAGTTTTATATGTTGGATTAGCTTAAAGTATACATATTTTTCTTTCTTGTCTACTAATAACATTACCATATAACATATTTCAAGTCACTTTTACTAGCAAATATCTATAGGTTATATAACATTTAAATCACAAATTTAATTGGAATTATGCTTTATGATTTAAAAGTATTTGATTAATGAAATTTTAGTCTATAAATTCTAAAACACTAAAGTGTTCTTCCACATGATTTCCCAACAACAACATTTCACTTAATTTCCTGGTAACAGCTTTGATTATTGAAAACCTAATGAGGAAATATGTATTCCAAATTGAAAGGCTCTTAAGAGGGTTCTAGTCATGGTTGTCGACCTTCTTCCTACTGTGAGAAGGTGAAACAGCTCTCCACATAATGAATATGTTCGATGAATTTTTAAAGGTACCAGTTGTATTTGGGAGTTATGGCTTTATCGCCTCCTGAGGGAAATGTTAAAAGCATCTATTAAAAAGAAAATCCACATTATTAAATATTTCCAGTCTAGAGTTCTAACTTCCCCCTTTGAAAATCAGTTATTTATAAAGGGTTTTCTCACTTCAGTTCTATAAGAGTGAGGCTAGTTTTATAATAATAATAATTTGAATACAAATGGTAAATAATAACTTCTGTTTCCATAAAGAACATGGTGGCAGTTTAGTTCCAAATTATCCCACCTCCTTAAAGAATCCATTGAAAAACTAAAAACAATGAGACTTGATTTTCCTGTCCTGCCTGTTGTAATGTGTATGTGATTATGTGCTCAGTGTGACTAGGGATTCTCTGGGGATGCTTCAAGGAGGTTATATCAGGGGCCAGGGCTCTAGTACCCTATTTCTGCTTTAAGTAGTATAGCTACTTACTGTCTTTTTATTGGTTTCCCAGTAAGATTTCATTTGAGTAAAGAATACCGTTCCTTATAAAATTTGGCGATTATATTGTATTTCCCTTTCTATTTTATAAAAATTTGTGAAAAACCAAGAAAATAAATGCTCATCCAAGTTATAAGATGTATGATTTTCATAAACTTCATACAATAGAGTAAAAAATGGCAATTTTTATGGTGGAAACTTCAAATCGCCGCTCTCTCATGCTCATTGAACTTAAACTGGTTAACATGTCTTCATTTGTGAAGGAATGACAAAATCAAGTACAAATATTTAATTTTGTAACTTTGTAGTATCTCAAGGCTCTCTATAAAATTCTCCAATGTAACATGGAAGTCTCTTGTTTGATTTTTGCATATTTGACTTTAATAAATACTTTGGGGAACACATTACATAGAAAGGTGTGGCTCTGCCAATAAAGAAATTCAGCAACAGTTGTCATTTATTGAATGTTTACTAAGTGCCAATCACTTCCTTAAGTATTTATGTATGATTTATCTAATCCTCCCAACGGTACTTTTTAAAAAATGTATGTTTTATATTAGAGAAGCTGTGAGTTTATGAAGCAATCGTGCATAGTGTGCAGAATTCCCATACCTCACCCTCCACCAACACCTTCCATTGCTGTGGAACATTAGTCACGGATCATGACAGACATCATCAGACCATTACCGCTAACTATGGTCCGTAGCCTCCATTTGCTTTGTTTTTTCCATACATCTCCTATTATTAACACCATGTATTAGTGTTGTACATTTGTTATAGTTCATGAGAGAACACTCTCATGTGTATTGTTAACTACAGTCCATCTTCCGTGGTTCACTGTGTTATACATTCTCATGCCTTGTACGGTCTATCCAATGTGTACACTCAGTGGCTCTTTCATCACAGTTGTACAATCATAACCTCAGTAAATTTTGAACGTTTTCCTTAGTCCAAAAGAAAAAATCCCATACCCCCCTATTATTGACCCTTAGCGCTGATATAGTACCTTCTTTGACATTGATGCAAGAATATTACAATATTGCTGTTAACTATAGTCCGTAAGTTACATTAATTGTCTTTTTCCCATGCATCACTACATTCTTACCACCTCGTAATAGTGATGTACATTTATTCTAATTCATGGAAGAATATTCTTGTATTTGTATTATTAACCATCCTCATCTACCTCTGAGTTCACTATGTTATTCATTCCCTAGATTATTCTCTAGCTTTCTTTCAATTGTCAGTTACATCCCTAGGCCACCCCTTTCAGCCACAATCAAATTTATAAACCAGCTGTGTTACTTATACTCACAATAATGTGTTACCGTCAACTCTTATCCATTTCCATACTTTTACAGTCAAGCTAATTAAAAATTCTATGTAAATTAAGCATCAGTTCCCCTTCTCAGCCCTCATCCTAACTCCTAGAAACCTATAGTATAGGTTTTAACTCTATGTATTTATTCTTGATATTTAGTTCATATTAGTGAGACCATATTATATTTGTCCTTTTGTGTCTGGCTTATTTTACTCAACAAAATGTTCTCAAGGTTCATCCATGTTATATGTGTCCCAATATAATTTCATCTTACGGCAGCATTATATTCCATTGTATGTATATATCACATTTTCTTTATCCATTTATCAATTAATGGACACTTGGGTTGTTTCCATCTTTTGGCAATTGTGAATAAGGCCCCTATTAACATTGGTGTGCAAATGTCTTTTCACGTCACTGTTTTCAGTTCTTCTGGATATATTCCTAGTAGAGGGATTGCCGGATCATATGGTAGTTCCGTATTTAGCTTCCTGAGGAACTGCCAAACTGTCTTCCACAGAGGCTGTATCATTCTACATTCCCACCAACGGTGAAGGAGTGTTCCTATTTCTCCACATCCTCTCCAGCACTTGTTGTTTTCTCTTTTTTTTTTTAAATAATGGCCATTCTGTGAGTTGTGAGATGAGATCTCATTTTAATTTGCATTTTCCTAATAGCTAGTGATATTGAACATTTTTCAAGTGCTTTTTTGCCATTTGTATTTCTCTTTGGGGAAATATCCATTTAAGTCTTTTGCCCATTTTTAATTGGATTGCTTGCTCTTTTATTATTGAGTTGTATGGTCTCTTTATATAACATATAAATCAAACTCTTATTGGATATGTGGATTCCGGATATTTTCTCCCATTGAGTGTGCTGCCTTTTCACATTTTTTGACAAAGTCCTTTGAAGCACAAAAGTGTTTAAGTTTGAGGAGGTCCCATTTATCCATTTTTTTCTTTTATTGCACATGCTTTTGGTATAAAGTTTAAAGAACCATCACTTACCACCAGGTCTCAAAGATATTTCTCTACATTTACTTCTAGGAGTTTTATGGTTATCACTTTTATATTTAGGTCCTTGATCCATTTTGGGTTATTTTTTATGTAAGGTATGAGGTAGGGGTCCCCTTTCTTTCTTTTGGATATGGATATCCAGTTCTCTCAGTACCATTTATTGAATAGACTGTTCTGCCCCAGCTGGGTGGGCTTGACGCCCTTGTCAGAAATCACTTGACTGTAGATATGTGGGTCTGTTTCTGAACCATCAGTTTAGTTCCATTGGTCTATACGTCTGTCTTTATGCCAGTACCATGCCGTTTTTTGTTTTTGTTTTTGTTTTTAACCACTGTAGCTTGGGTATATGATTTAAAGTCCAGAAGTGAGAGTCCTCCAACTTCATTCTTCCTTTTTAAGATGTTTCTGGCTATTCGGGGCCCCTTATGCTTCCAAATAAATTTGATAATTGGGTTTTGCATTTCTGCAAAAAAGGCTGTTGGAATTTTTATCGGGAGTGCATTGAATCTGTTTATCAATTTGGGTAGAATTGACATCTTAACAATATTTAGTCTTCCAATCCATGAACACAGTGTGCTTTTCATTTAGGTTATCTTTGATTTCTTTCTCTTTTTTTTTCCAATCCTTTTATTCAAAACAATTTTTTTACAATGTTAAAGACCTTATATTTAGTCCATTTCTTTTAGCAGTGCATTGTAGTTTTCTGAATATGAGTGCTTTATGCCCTTGCTTAAGTTTATTCCTAAATATTTTATTCTTTTTGTCACTATTATAAATGGAAATTTTTTCCTCATTTCCTCCTCAGATTACTCATTTCTAGGGTATAGAAACATTACTGATTTTTTGCATATTAATCTTGTATCCTGCCACTCTGCTGAACTCATTTCTCAAGCCTAATAGTTTTGTTGTAGCTTTTTCAGGACTTTATAGGTATAGAATATTCTAGGTATAGAATATTCGCTTTCTGCAAATAGCAAAAGTTTTACTTCTTCCTTTCCAGTTTAGATGCCTTTTATTTGTTTTTCTTGCCTGATTGCTCTAGCTAGAACCTCTAGCACTATATTAAACAATATGGTGACAGTGGGCATCCTTGTCTTGTTCTTTATCTCAACAGGAAAACTTTCAGTCTTTAACCATTGAGTCAGTGTGGGTTTTTCCTGTAGGCCCTTTATCATATTGAGAAAGTTTCCTTCAATTCCTATCTTTTGGAGTATTTTTATAAATAAAGGATGCTGTATTTTGTCAAATGCCTCTTTTGCATCAATTGAGATGTTCATGTGATTTTTCTTCTTTGATTTATTAACCTGTTGTGTTATGCTGACTGATTTTCTTATGTTGAACCATCCTTGATTGCCTGATATAAAACCCACTTGATCAGGAAAAATAATTCCTTTAATGTGTTGTTGGATTCGATTAGTGAGTATTTTTAATGGGTTTTGCATCTGTATTTATTAGGGATATGGGTCTGTAATTTTTTTTCTGTAATATCTTTATCTTGCTTTGGTATTAGGGTGACATTTGGGTTTATAGAATGAGTTTCATAGTATTCCTTTCTGTTCAATTTTTTGGAAGAGTTTGTGTAAGGTTAGTATTAAATCTTCTTTGAATGTTTGGTAGAATTCACCTATGAAGCCATCTGGTCCTAGGCTTTTCATTTTGAGGAGTTGTTTGATAACTTGTGATTGATTTGTTGAGGTATTCTATTTCTTCTAGGGTCAGTGTAGGTTGTTCATATGTTCCTAGAAATTTTTGCATTTCATCTGCATTTTCTAGGTTGTTGGTGTACAGTTGTTTATAGTATACTCTTATGATCTCTTGTATTTCTATGGGGTCTGTAATAAAGTACCTCTTTTCATTTCTGATTTTATTTATTTGAATCTTCTCTCTTTTTAGTTTGTCAATTTTGTTGATCTTCTCAAGGAACCACCTTTTAGTTTTGTTAATTCTATTGTTTTTTTTTGTTCTCAGTTTCATTTATTTCTGCTCTGATCTTTGTTATTTCATTCCTCCTGCTTGCTTTAGGAATAGTTTGCTGTTCTTTTTCAAGTTCTTCCTGCTGTGTAGTTAGGTCATTGATTATAGCTCTTAATTTTTTTTAATGTAAGCATTAGGGCTATAAATTTCCCTCTCAGCACTGCCTTCACTGTATCCTATAGATTCTGATATGTTGTGTTATCATTTTCATACATCTTGAGATATTTATAGATTTCTCTTGCAGTTTCTTCTTTGATCCACTGATTATTTGAGAGTGTGTTGTTTAATCTCCATATATTTGTGAATTTTCCCTTGTTATGCCTGTTGATTTCTACGGAATCAAATGGGGGCTCTATTCCATTAAATAAAACAGAGCTTTATTCCATTTTGATCACAGAAAGTGCTTTGTATAATTTCAGTCTTTTTAAATTTATTGAGATGTTTTATGACCCAACATATGGTCTATCCTGCAGAAGGATTCATGAGCCTTTGAGAAGAATGTATATTCTGCTTTTGAGGGGTGCAATGTTCTGTTAGGTTTAGTTCATTTATCATATTATTCAAGCTCTCTGTTTCTTTATTGATCCTCTGCCCAGATGTTCTATCCAATGATGAGAGTGATGTATTGAAGTCTCCAACTATTATTGTAGCGACATCTATTTCTCCCTTCAGTTTTGCTAGTGTTTGCCTCATGTAATTTGGGACATCCTGGTTAGGTGCTGTGATGGTTAGGCTAATGTGTCAACTTGGCCAGGTAATTGTGCCCAGTTGTTTGGTCAAGGAAGCACTGGGCTAATTATAATACAAGGATATTTATGGACTTTAATCATCAATGAGTTGATTGCATAGATGGCTGATTACATCTACAATCAACCAAGGTGATTGCCATCAGCAATGAGTGCTGTTTTATCCAATCAGTTGAATGCCTTAAGAGGAGAAGTGATTTCAGCATTCAGAGAGAATTTTCCAGCTCAACTTCAGACAGCCAATGTCTCCTGGAAAGTCATCAAGGACCCTCATCAGAGCCCCTGGTTTGCAGCCTGCCTGCAGAATTTGGACTTGTGCAACCCCACGGTCCCGTGAGAGAATTTTATAAAATCTCATACTGTTTATAGATATCTCCTGTCAATTCTATTTCCCTAGAGAACCCTGACTGATACAGAAGCATATATATTTATGATTGTTATTTCCTCCTGGTGAATTGCCTTTTAAGTATATAATGACCTTCCTTGTCTCTAATATCAGCTTTGCTTTTAAAGTCTATTTCATCTGATATAAGTATAGCTACTCCAGCTTTTTTTTTGGTTACCTCATGTGTGGAATATTTTTTTCCAACCTTTCACATTCAGTCTATTTGTATACTTGGGTCTAAGGTGAGTCTGTTGTAGACACCATATATATGGCTTATATTTTCTTATTCATTCTGTCAGTCCGTGTCTTTTGATTGGACATTTTAATCCATTAATATTTAATGTTATTGCTGTAAAGGCAGTTCTTCATCCATTTTGACCTTTGGGTTTTATGTGTCATATCTTATTTTCACCATTTTTTTTTTTTTACACTTTTATTACTAATAATCTTCATTAGACTCTCTTCCAAGCCGCTCTCCTGTCTTTAATTTCAGGCTGTAGCACTTCTTTTAGTATTTCCTGCAAAGCTGGTCTTTTGGTTAAAAACTTGAAATATCTATGGAATATCTAAGATGAGGATTTGAACATGCTTTGAGCTCCTGTGGAGGAGGTCAGTAGAGAAGGGGAGGTTGAAAATACAAGACAGATCAAGAATAATAATTAATGTAGCAAGTTTCTACAGGAGATGGGAGGAAAGCACGTCTACAACAGTTGCGAGGCTTCACTCAAAGACAGCAGGAATGAGGTGAGGTTGGCGGATAGACATGCATATGTATTTTTTAAGGCTTTTGGTCAAGAGAATCAGAAGATAGTAATGTAATTGATTATAAAAGAAATTGGGGAGAATTTTGAGACTATAACAAACTCAATTTTCAGTATGCTAAGCTTCAAGTGTCTGTTTGTTTTCATTAGCCTTTAGCCATCTAGGGTGTGATTTATTTTTGGTAAGTTTTGATCATATAAGATTATTCAAATTGATTCCCCCATTCCTCTGTTCAACAAACACAGTGATCAATTGCCTGCTATAAGCCAGGCATTCTTGTAGTGCCTGATGATAAAGCAGTGAGCAAAGCAGCCAGAAGTCTATACACATGGAGCTGTTGTCTGTATAGGGTGGACAGATAAAATAAGTAAAAATGCAGAGCAGTTTAGATAGTGATAAATGCTATGAGAAAATAAAACTGAAAAGATAGATAAGGGGTTTGGGGGGTTGGAGTGTGTGAAATTTTAAAGAGGTAGAAAGCTTTCATTAAGAGGTAACATTTAAGTAAAGACCTAAAAGGTGAGTGAGTGAGTCACACAGATGTCCAAGCAGAAGTAGCAAGTGCAAAGGCCCTGAGGCAGGAGCATGCCTGACTTGTTAGGGGAAAGCAAGGAATAGAGTGAGCCAAGGAAGAGGGGAAGAGATAAGGTCAATAATATGAGTTTCATATTACTTTGAGTGATACGGGAAGCCTTGGGATAAGGTGCCCTGACATATTTTAACAGGATTTCTCAGGCTGCTATGTTGAGAATAGGCTGAAGAGAAGCAAGAACTGAAGCAGGGAGACCAGTTAGTATTAGATGGAGAATCCAGGCCAGAGAGAATGGTGGCTTGGGCCATTGTGGTGCAAGGATGGTAGTGGTGTAAATGGTCAGATTCTGGCTATATTTGGAAGACCAAGAATAAGATTTCTTGATGGATTTGATAAGAGGTGTGAGAAAGAGAGCTGTCATTGATGACTCCACGGTTTTTGGCCTGAGCAACTTGAAGAATGAATTTGCCACTAACTGGTTTAGTGATTTGCAGAATACATTTTGCAGGACATAGGAGCTTAGTTTTGGACATGCTGAGTGTAAGATTCCTGCTAGACATCCAAGCAGAGATGTCAAGTAGGTAGATGGATATGAGTCTGCAGTTCAGAGGAGAAACTTGAGCTGGAGGTACCAATTTGGGAGTAATCCATATAGAATGAGGTCCAAGTAGTGACCAGCTATCTCAGTCTGCCAGGAACCGAAGGGGTTTCTAGGACACTGGACTTCCAGAGCTAAAACTGGGGTGCAGACCATGACGAGTCAGTCACCCCTCTTTGAAGGACTGACCTCTGCAGCACTGCAACACTGAGAGGTTGGGAGATACGGTGGAATCCGTGGAGAAGCCTGAAAGGAGTGGCCCATGGAGTGAGAACCTCAGGAGGGCGTGGCGTCTGTACAGTCCAGGAAGGAGGCGTTTCAAGGAGGGGCGAGGAATCAGTGCCGCGTGCTGCTGGCTGTCGTGTGAGTTGAGAGAGAAGTGACCACTGGATTTCGCCAAGTGGAGGTCATTTACGACCTTGATCGAAGAAGAATGGAAGGAGTGAGGCCCTGATGGGAATGAGCTCTAGAGAGAATGAGAGAAGAATTGCAGGCAGTGAGTGCACAGTGTGTGTAAGGAGTTGCTACAAGAGAACAGAAAGATAGGGGATTTTTTTTAAGATCAGAGAAACAACGATGTTAGTATGCTGGTAAGAATAATCTTTTAATGAAATAAAGTTGAGATTCTTGGGTTGTGTTTTTTGTCTGAGAAATAATTTATACGTGAATAAATGTTCTCATTTCATTCACAAATGTTCTATTTTAGAAAAATTGACTAAAATTGATTTGCGGCTAATGAAATAGGAGTATTTTAATCATTGCTAACTGTTGTTACCAAATGTTTTGTGCATTATAGAATGAGCTGTATGGCAGAGTAATGCAAATACTTTGGAATTAAACTATCCAAATTTCTTCACCCAGTATTTTATAGCAAAAAAATGTAAATTATTTATAAATGCAGGAAAATTCATACTCACTGTTTTTGTTTTATTTTTTTTTAATTTAGTACAAAATATGGCATATTTTTCCATTAGCAGTAATATAGTAGTATACACTTGCATTACTTTCAGTGTACTGAAAACGTCTACATTTTGTGTTTATGTAAGTACCAAATACGTAAATGAGAAAAATATGTCTTGCCTTTTTGTTTCCAGGTGCTGGAGCAATCCTGATTCCTCGCTTGGACATGGTGATCTCCTTTGTTGGCGCTGTGAGCAGCAGTGCCTTGGCCCTGACCCTGCCCCCTCTGGTCGAAATTCTTACGTTTTCTAAGGAGCAGTACAATATATGGATGATCCTGAAAAATATTTCTATAGCATTCACTGGAGTTGTTGGTTTCCTCTTAGGTACATATGTCACTGTTGAAGAAATTATTTATCCTGCTCCCAAAGTCATAGCGGCCACTTCACAGAGTCCCTATCTAAATTTGAATACAACATGTTTAACATCTGGTTTGAAATAGTGGAGGCAAAATTAAGAGTCTTCTACTTCTGTCTCAATTCTGAAAATGGTTAAAGTAAGAACTAGTAGAATACATTGCCATATACTTAAAAATAGAACTAAATTCCGTATTCTTTTGGCACAACATTAACATTTTGGCAGTAAATTTTAATTCTTTACCAATATTGGTAAATTATGACAGATCCTTGGTTTAAAGTATTATCAATAATTTCAAAATTATTTGTTCTGAAATTGAAAACCTAAAAAACAATTAAAACTTTAAAAAGTTAAAGAATAAAAAGCTTCTATTATTTTTCACCAGAAATACTTCAACATGATTTCTCTCTTTTATCCCCATGCTACTTCTTTTGCCTCCCAGTTGAGAGAACAGGGGTTCAACAATAAGAAAATTAAATAACTACATAGATCACAAAAGTCTGTCACTAGACTGTCGCATGGACGTCAGAGTAAGCTTCGTGTATGATATATAACTAATATTTATGTTACAGAGCCAAGTACTTATGATCAGCCTCTGTAAGTATAGAAAACTCCCTTTAACCAAAACATAAACATCAGAAAATTCCAAAAACAGGATTAATTTCACATTATTCATAATGGCAATTGATCTTTATAATGGTAATCAAGATTCTGGCAGTGTTTGTCAACTTAGAGGTTATCCAATACAACTCCCTTTTTGGAGGCCCAGAAGATTAAGTAATTTGGTCAAGGTCACACATCTTTGAGATTAAGAGAACTGATCTAAACTCCCAGTTCAGTTTTTGTTTTTCACATCATATCTCAGAAAATAATCTATGATGTTCAACTTAATTTTATGTTGAGTCTCATTATATTTTAATAATTTGAAAGTGGGTGATCTTTGAATAGTATATGTGGCTTTAGCAGAATACCAGGACTTCTCAGAAGCCTGCACAGAGGCCATTCGAGCCTCAGCAAGGGAAGGAAGCATGGAGACCACTGGCAGAGCGTGGACAGCTGTCCTGTTGTGGCTTAGCTCTCCTTTTGTTTCTTCCTTTTCCTAGGTGTTGTAGGCACTGTCTTTCTTAATAGCTAGAAAATAGTTATCTGACAAAATATAGGGATTAATTTTTTTTATTAGAGAAGTTGTAAGTTTATAGGAAAATCATGCATGAACTAAACAAAATATAGAGTCTCCATATACCACCCTATTATTGACACCTTGTATTAGTGTGGTACGTTTGTTACAGTTCATGAAAGAATATTTTTATAATTGTACTATTAACTATAGCACATTGTTTACAATACGGCTCACTGTTTTTCCCGTGTTTTAAAATAATTTTATTCTAGTAACATAGCAATCTGACGTTTCCCCTTTTAACCATATTCACGTATTTAATTCACTGCTGTCAATGGCAGTCACAATGCCATGCTGCTGTTAACACCATCCGTTACCAAAAATTAACAATCAGTCCAAATAGAAACTCTGTACAATTTAAACATTAGCTCACCATTCCCTACCCTTATCCTGTCCCCTGGTAACCTATATTCTAGATTCTGACTCTGTGTCTTTGCTTAGTCTAATGATATCATATCAGCAAGATCATACACTATCTGTCCTGTTGTGTCTGGCTTGCTTCACTCAACACGATGTCCTCAGGGTTCACCCATGTTGTGTGTATCAGGACTTCATTCCTTTTTATGGCTGAATAACATTCATTGTATGCCACATTTTGTTTAGCCGTTCATCGGTTGATGGAAGCTTGAGTTGCTTCCATCTTTTGGCACTAGTGAATAATGCCACTATGAACATCAGTGTGCAAATATGTGTTTGAGTCCATGCTTTCAATTCTTTTGGGTGTACACCTCGAAGTGGGGTTGCCAGGTCATATGGTAATTCTACACTTAACTTTCTGAGGAACCGTAAACTCTTCCTCAGCAGCTGCGTCATTTTACCTTCCCACCAGCAATACCTCCACATCCTCTCCAACAGTTGTAATTTTGTTGTTGTTTTTTTTTACTAGTAGCCATTCTAGTGAGTGTGAAAGCACATCTCGTTGTTTTGATTTGCATTTCTCTAATAGCTAATGATGTTGAGCATCTTTTTATATGCTTTCTGGCCATTTGTATATCCTCTTGGGAGGAATGTCTATTCAAAACTTTTGCCCATTTTTTTAGTTGAATTCTTTGTCTTTTTGTTGTGGAGTTGAGAATTTCTTTATATATTCTGGATATTAAATTTTATTGGATATGTGGTTTCCAAATATTTTCTCGCATTGAGTAGATTTTCTTTTCACTTTCATGATAAAGTCCTTTGAGGCACAAAAGTATTTAATTTTGATGGGGTCCCATTTATCTACTTTTCCTTTTGTTGCTTATGTTTTGGGCGTCAAGTCTAAGGAACTATTACATAACATAAGGTCCTGAAGCTGCTTCCCTATATTTTCTTCTAGGGGTTTGATAGTACTGGTTCTTATATTTAGGTATTTGATCCATTCTGAGTTAATTTTTGTGTATGGTATGAGATAGGGGTCCCTCTTCATTCTTTCGTATACGGTTATCCAGTTCTTCCAGCACTATTTAATGAAGAGACTGTTTTTTTCCCAATTTATGGACTTGGCCTCCTTGTCAAAAATCAGTTGATCACAGATGTGAGGGTCTATTTCTGAACTCTCAAATTTGATTCCATTGGTTTATATATCCTGGGGCCAGTACCATACTGTAGCTTCGCAATAAGTTTTAAAGTGGGAAAGTATGAGTGCTCCAACTTCTTTTTCAAGAGGCTTTTGGCTGTTTGAGGCCTGTAGCAGTTTGGTATTGTTTATGAATTTCAAAAATAGATACTGGATTATGTTTATAAGCAGGTCTGCTCCTCTGGGCATATTAGATTGATTAAATAATGATTAAGGCTTTGATTGGGCCATGTCAGTAGGACGTTGAGTCCCCGAGAAAACGACATGGCAGAGAAGGTTAGAGTTTTGATATTGGAGCCCCAGGAAATAAACACACAGAGAAGCAGATATGTGAGGAAGGAGAGAAGGCTCCATTAGACACGGCAGAGGCCCCAGGAAGAGAGATGAGCCGTTAGCCTGATAGTTTACAGCTGGCCTTGTGGAGAGAGCAGAGCAGCTGAGCCCAGAGAGAAACGAGCCCGGGAGAGAGACAAGACTTGTCCCAGCCTGTGGCTGAGATTGGAAGAAGCTGGGATCACGGAGCCTTGGGAGGAGGAGGAGGAAGACTGAACCTTCACAGACATCGCCCGCCATCTTGCATCAATATGTGGCAACAGACTTTGGTGAGGGAAGTAACTTATGCTTTATGGCCTGTTAACTAAGCTTCTACCCCAAATAAATACCCTTTATAAAAGCCAACAGATATCTGGTATTTTGCATCAGTACCCCCTTTGGCTGACTAAGACAGGGCCCCTTACCCTTCCAAATAAATCTGATGATTGGCTTTTCATTTCTGCAGAGAAGGCTGTTGTGGTTTTGATTGGGATTGCGTTAAATCAGTATCCTAACAATACTTGGTCTTCCAATCCATTCACATGGAATGCCCTTCCATTTATTTAGATCTCATTTAATTTATTTTAACAAGTTTTGTAGTTTTCTACCTATAGTTAAATAAGTTATACCTTTGGTTAAATTTTTCCAAGATATTTTTTCAGTTCCTATTATAAATGGAATTATTTTCTTCATCTCCTCAGATTGCTTGTTATTAGTGTATAGAAACACAACTGATTTTTGGTTGTTGATCTTGTACCCTGCCATTTTGCTGGAATTGTTTAATATCTTTTGTAGCTTTGTTGTAGATTTTTCAGGACTTTCTATACAGGATCACGTCATCTGCAAATAGGGAAAGTCTTACTTCTGCCTTTCCAATTTGGTTGCCTTTTATTTCTTTTTCATGCCTAATTCCTCTAGCAAGAACTTCCAGTACAATGTTGAATAACAGTGGTGGCAGTGGACATCCTTGTCTTATTCCAGAGCTTAGAGGGAAAGCTTTCAGTCTTTTACCGTTGAGTATAATATGTTAGCTGTGGGTTTTTCATGTGTGCCTTTTATTATGTTAAGAAAGATTCCTTCTATTCCTATTTTTCTAAGTGTTTTTATCAAGAAAGGATGTTGGATTTTGTCATTGCCTTTTCTGGGTCAATCAAGATCATGTGGTTTTTTCCCTTTGTTCTGTTAATAGGGTATATTATATTAGTTGATTTTCTTATTTCCACCCTTGCATACCAGGGATAAAACACACTTGATCATGGTGTATAATTCTTTTAATGTGCTGTTGGATTCGATTTGCTAGTATTTTGTTGATGATTTTTGTATATATATTCATAAGAGAAATTGGTCTGTAATTTTCTTTTTTTGTAATATCTTTATCTGACTTTGGCATTAGGATGAAATTGGTTTCATAGAATGAGTTAGGTTATGTTCCCTCCTCCACAGTTTATTGTAAGAGTTTGAGAAGGATTGACATTAATTCTTCTTGAAATGTTTGGTAGAATTCACCTGTGAAGTCCTGGACTTTTCTTTGTTGGGAGATTTTTGTCAATCGCTTTACTTATAATTGATCTGTTGAGATCTTCTGTTTCTTTTAGAGCCAGTGTAGGTTGTTTGGGTGTTTCTAGTAATTTGTTCATTTCATCTAGGTTAATTCATTGCCACAGTTGTTCATAGTATCCTCTTATCCTCTTATGATCCTTCTTTATTCTGTGGGATCAGTAGTAACATCCCCCCTGTTATTTCTGATTTTATTTATTTGTATCCTCTCTTTTTGTCAGTCAAGGTAATGGTTTGTCAATTTTATCTGTTCAAAGAATGAATTTTTGGTTTTGTCATTGCTCTCTATTGTGTTTTTTTTTTTGTTTGTTTTGTTTTGTTTTGCTGAACTTGTTGTTCTCTACTTCATTTATTTCTGCTGTAATCTTTGTCATTTCTTTCCTTCTGCTTTTTTAATCTAGATCATCCAACTGTGCAGTTATGAATTTGACTTTATCTCTTCATTTTTAATGTTAGCCTTTTAAATTTCCTTTTGAGCACTGCCTTTGCTGCAGCCCATAAGTTTGATATGTTGTGTTCTCATTTTCATTCATCTCAAGATATTTACTGATTTCCCTTGTGATTTCTTCTTTGATCCATTGCTTGTTTAAGAGTGTGTTTTTAACTTCCGTATATTTCTGGATTTTCCAATTCTCTGCTTATTGATTTTCAGCTTCATTCCATTGTGGTCAGAGAAGATCCTTTGTATGCTTTCAATCTTTCTAAATTTATTGACACTTGTTTTATG
>JAQZBX010042534.1:0-21974 GCA_029593785.1 Cabassous unicinctus
AAAAAAAAAAAAAAAATCACAATATGGAATCAAAAGTAATACTTAAATTGACTTAAAATGCAAAATTAAGAATTACAGCAAAATAATTCATATGCATAGTGTATTTTGTGGGTGTGTGTGGAATAGAAGTTTATTTTGATGTTAATAATTAGTTGTAGAACTAATCCATGACAAATTACCAAAACAATTTTACATTATTTCTTCAGGACTGGTGTTTTCAACAGCTTCAAATTTAGGAGCTTCAAATATGAAGTTAGAGAATGTATTCAGGTCTGCTTTATCATACATCTGCTTTAGCTTGAAAAACTCCATATTCAGATCTTGCTGACACTCTGGTCCTCCAGATGTCTGTCATTTAGAAATGCATAGCAATGCGAATATTCTTGCTGTCCGGATTTTCTGGTAATCAGTGTAGGCTAAGCATTCGCTATATTAGAAACCATGCATGTGTACCCAGACCTAGTTTTTCTCCCTGGGTCTGGTTTTTAGAATGCTGGTGATAAACTAAACCTGATTTATTATATGAACATCCTGTATGGGAAAAGACTGTAACTTTGGTTATCTTTGGTCAATCTTGAGAGATATAGTAAGGGGACAGATGTGGCTCAGGGGGTTGGGCGTCTGTCTCCCATATGAAGGGACCTGGGTTCAGTCCCTGGGACCTCCCAGTAAAAATAAAGAAAAGGAAAATATAGAAGGCACGTGGGCCACCAGGCCACGTGTGCGGGTGCACCACCAGGCCCCGTGAGTGGGTGAGCCGCTAGGCCCTGTGAGTGGGTGAGATGCAGATTCGTTTTGTAAGATCATGATGTTTACTGAATACTTATAGCTTATGAATGTTCAGGTATGAATGAAATACTTCAAAAAATTATTTAAAAATGCAAAGCATGTTAAAGCTCTCTACAGAAACAAAAACAACAGGAGAATTTATTCATTCAGTTAGTTAATTATGTAGGTAGGTAGGCAGGTAGGTAGTAGTCTACAGAATTTTCACATGTGGTAGCGGAGGTTGGCAAGTCTGAATTCCTTAAAGGATGACAAAAGTTTGGAACTTCCAGCCGAGAAATGTTTAAATCTTGAGACAGAACGATTTCTTTGAAACTTCAGTTCTTGCTCTTAAGTTCTCAAACTAATTGGATGAGGCCTACACACATTATGAGGGTAATCTCTTTTACTTAAAATCAACTGATTACAGATACAAATCATATCTATGAAATACCTACCAGAAATATCTAGGTCAGTGTTTGATCAAACAACTGTACATCATAATCTAATCATGGAAACACATAAATTAAACATAATATATAGTAAAATATTTATTCCTTAATATTATAGTTTTACAAGAATATATTGAAAATGTAGGACATATACCAAACACAGTAGAATATTTTTCAAAGTGGTAAAGAAGAATTGTCAGTAGATTGGATAGAATGGGAAAAATTATGAATTTTGAAATGTAAAAAAGAAAATATAACAAAAGTGAAGTCTTAAGGAGACAGAGGTTGGCAATTCACTATAAAATGAAAAGTAGGAGTAACAAATTACTGTCTGAGAGTTAAAAAATAAAATAAAAGAGAACAAGAACAAAAACAAAACAACAAAACCAAACAAATTAACAACTTAATTTTTTAATCTATTTAAATGTTTTAAATAATTCAATAGAGCAGTATTTAAATCTTCTCCATTTAAGGAGAGCACTGTAGAAATGGTGGAACCCTGAGGCCTAATTTACAGATACAATGTTTTAATCTAGATCCCAGTGTGTTAAAATGTAAAGTTAACCAAAAATTAAAAAGCAGGAATGCATTAAATGAGTGAATCAATGAATAAACAAACATAAATATATAAGTGAATACTTGCACCTGGTGAATTCCAATTGTCCTGGACAATTAATATACACCATCTAGGCATTTTATTATTCTTCCAAATGCATAAGGAATTATCCCAAATTGCTTAGAATCTCCTCAGGGAGAGTCTCATGGAGAAAAATCTCTGTATGTTAATCTCACTTTGCCATGTTAAAAAGCAAAAGGAGTCAAGATGGAGGCTTTATTACAGGTAAATAGATTAGTTCTTGTGATGCAATATATTACCAATATCTACAATATTTCAGTGACATTTGCATATTTTATTCTTTTACAAAGTCATAACGCAATATTAAGAATTCTGATTCATTGCCAAGCTTATTCTACTGCACAAGTGACTTAGCAGAATAGGATCATTCTCTTTTTTCCTCTTCATGTTAATTTTTCAATCATCTTCACATGGTTGGCAGGCAAAGCATCTTCGAAAGATCATAAATTATATTGTTTATGCAATATTTGTGTTTTATTAAATAATTATGAGTGCTGAAAGAAAAAACTGAGAATAAAGGAAGCCTAACTAAAGAGACATGAATAAAAAATTTATCACAGCATTATGAGCCCACCAGCATTCATTTGTCATTTAGTGTCTCTTCTATGTTCTTCTCAAAAATAATTTAATATTTAATGAATATTAAATAAATGTATAAATGTGTACTCAAATTTAAGAATTGGGTATACAGCAAAGAGGAACCTATGATAAAGTAATTTGAACTTTGTATAGAACTCCAAAGTTGGTGGGAGGAAGTCCTTTTATCGTGTTTATATTACAGAAAATTAGTACTTACCACAGTAATTTTTTATTTGGCTTTTCATCATTGACACTAAACAAGATTTTTTAAAATGGTTTTTATTGCATTTCACTGATAATTATTTTTCTAATTGTAATAGCTACTGATAGCTCAGTATTTCTGACATTAGAAAATTGTGTGCATAGGACAGGGTAAGATATGATAAATTCACAAACTTATCAGCAATGTTTCAGATGTCATAAATGTGAATTTCCTATAATCACTTTTATTTACATGCTTAGAGTACACTCAAACTGCTGGCACTGCTATTTTCATTTTTATCAGGATCTTTCCTCTTTGTTTTATTTTGTTTTCCGAAGTAAATATTGTTATTCACAAATCTTAAACCACTAATTCTTTCACCATAACCTGTCATCCTTATCCTACTCTGGTATTTTTTTTCAACTTCAAGCTCATTAGGGATATGCATATAAATTTTCTTTGATTATACTTGTGTTTATTTGCATCATGTATTTATACAGAGGAATCCTACTGGCATTAGTGTTCAGACAAATTTAAAATAAAATCTCCATGAATATATTTATTTTAAAATATTTTTCTTTAATGTAAGGATCTCTTATTTAAGGGAATTTTTCTGAGACTTCTCTATATAAAGGCAATGCCAGTGACTTCACTTTCTCCAAATTTGCTCAAATTTCCACATATTATCTGAGGCTCTTCCATGACAAAGTGTACCTGATTTGTTATAAACAAATTTTCATACATCAGTTATAATGAAAATGCCGAGATACACTACATGGAAACGATTGATAATTATGTTATCTCTGTCCAGAACAGGTTTACTGATAAACGTGTATGGGAAAACACAATCTAACAGTGCTGAAGGAATTCGTTCTGACTGGGATCACAGACCGCCCTGAGCTGCAGGCTCTGTTCTTTGGGCTGTTCCTCGTCATCTACATGATCTCCGTGGTGGGCAACTTGGTCATGATCGTCCTCACCAAAACGGACTCCAGGCTACAAAACCCCATGTACTTTTTTCCTCAGACACCTGGCTCTGTGGGACCCAAAAATGCTAGTAAACTTTATTGTGGATGAAAACACAATCTCCTATCATTTTTGTGCCACACAGCTAGCTTGCTTTTTGTGTTCATCGTTAGTGAAATTTTTACTCTGTTAGCAATGTCCTACAACCGCTATGTCGCCATCTGTAATCCACTGCTCTACTCAGCCATCACGTCACAAATATTACGCCGCATGCTGGTGGCAATCCCCTATGTCTACAGCACATTTGTTTCCCTTCTGGGCACCATAAAGATTTTTAATTTATCCTTCTGTGGCTACAATGTCATCAGTCATTTCTTCTGTGACAGTCTGTCCTTGTTATCTCTGCTCTGTTCTAACATGCAAGAAATTGAATTGATAATTCTCATCTTAGCAGCTTTCCATTTGATTTCATCTCTTTCAATAGTTCTTGTGTCTTATCTGCTCATTCTTGCAGCCATTCTCAGGATGCACTCTGCTGAGGGCAGACACAAAGACACAAGCCCTTCTCCACCTGTGGATCCCACTTGAGAGTTGTCATAGTATTCTACGGGACTTTAATATTTATGTATGTACAGCCAGAGTCCAGTCATTCCTTTGACACCGATAAAGTAGCTTCCATATTTTACCCTCTGGTTATCCCTATGTTGAATCCCTTGATCTATAGCTTGAGAAATAAAGATGTAAAATATTCCTTACAGAAGGCTTGGGAAAAATTATGTAATATATTACTTAAAGTTCTTTGTATACTCTAAATCCTATAAATTGGATTATAGATTTTAATTCTATACACACAGAGAGGATAGGAAGCTCAAATAAGTCCAACACATATTCATAGTTTACTTTCTATGTATTAGTCACTTTGAAATGCTGTAAATAAATTAATGAACAAAATAACAAGAATAGTTGCTCCACTTTTGGGTGAGAGAAGGATTGTGAACATATAATTAAGTAAATATTAAATTATAATTGAATGCATTGGGGGATGTGGTGTACTGAATTGTCTATCCCAGTTTGGACATGTTCTTGGTCTTGATCTGCATTCCGGTGGGTGTAGACCCACTGTAAATAAGATCTCTGGAAGACGTTACTTCAGTTACGGTATAACTCAAAATGGGTTCTTTTTAAGCAGAATGAATTTCAGACAGAGGTAAAGAAAGCCACAAACACAAAAGTGAATGTAATGGGAACCCAAAGGAGAAAAGTAAAACATCACCATTTGCATTTGCATGTGACAGAAGAACTAAGGACCAAGGATCTTATGCAGCCAACTCAAAAATGCCACAGTCTTTGGCAGGAAAGCCTCTCCTTGCTAAGGCCTTCAGTTTGAACTTCTCCTAGCCTCAAAACCATTCACATTAGTTAAACCAATGCTTTGTATGGTATTTGTTTAAGCAGCCAGGAAACTAAAGCAGGAACCTATAGAACAAAAAAGCAATCAAGGAGAATTGTTTCACTGAGGGAGATTTACGAAGAGCTTTAGATACAGAGGGATTGTTGCAAGGATTCTGATGTTTTCCTCCCCTATTGGAATGAATTTTGCAGTGTCCCAGTGTGCATATGTGTGTGTGAGTGTGTGTTTTCATGTAAGCCCTTTCTATCTGTTTTACCTTTCATAATCTTTCCAGAGGTGTATTAGGGTTTTTAATGTTTTTTTTTTCCTAGTAGATACTTAGATTACATAAAATATTACATAAAAAAATAAGAAATTCCCATATGCCCCACTCCCAACACCTCCCACTATTCCCCACAGTAACAACTTCTTTCATTAGTGTGGTACATTCATTGCAATTGATGAACACATTTTGGAGCATTGCCATTAAGCATGGATTGCAGTTTACATTGTAGTTTACACTCATTCCCATTGAATTCTGTAGGTAATGGCAGGATATATAATGGCCTGTATCTGTCATTGCAATGTCATTCAGGACAATTTCAAGAACCAAAAGTGTCCCTATATTACACCTATTTTTCATTTTCCCTGCCTTGAGAACCCTGCAGAGTTGTCACACCTACTCTCCAGTTCATTGGACTCACCCAGGACAACTAACAAAGAGGTGAGGGTAGACAACCTCCATACCAAGGAACTGAGAGGGTCTACAACTGCAAGCAAGAGAGTTCCATCCATCAGCCATATGGGATCGAAGTCCCCTCTCAATTAGAGGTGGAGAGAGCATCACCATCACAGAATCCTCAGGACTGGGGAATAAAATAAGACTACAGTGGACTTACTGGTATTCTAGTATAGACTTATTGTAATTCTAGAAATGGAAGAAATTTTATCATTTATGTGGAGACAGTGTATTAGGCTTTGACTCAATTCTGCTTACAAGGAGTCTCAGTGCCTCTGAATTAACTCAAATGCTCCTAATCCAAGCCTTGAGCTCCACTCTTTCCTCATCAGTGTCTTTATTTTACAAGAGTCTATGAGTCTGTTAACACAGCATACTTTGTAATTAATCAATCCACAGGATCAGCTCAGATCTGTTTTTGGTAATCATCCCATTATGTTTGCATCAGTATATATAGGAAATTAAGATAACTTCCTTGATGACAGTCCATAGAAGGCCTCTGGTTTTAACTTTTTCCCAAACTCGTTATTCTTGTTTAATAATGTGGTATCAGTAGACAGAGAAAGAGTAGAGAGTGGTGACCCAATGTTAAATCTGGGCATAACCTATTATAAGGTGAAAGGGGTGGTTTGGCAGTAGATGGTGTTGATGGTGGTACAGGAATGTGAGCGTGGTCCATGGTGCTGGAGTGTGAGGGTGGGTAGGGTTGGAGGGGTGGTTTGGACTATTCATAGAACTGGGGTGAGGGCTGGAAGAAAGAACAGGTGAACCCTGGGGAGGTGGAGATCTGTGGTTGAAAATACAGTTGTGGGGATATTCTTCTGGCAAAATATTGCAGAAGAGGACCACTGGTGTAGTGCGTTGTTGGTGGAGGGATGTGTGAGAAAGGGTGCACATGGGGCATGCTTCTATGGAATATGAATGTGCTCATCTTGTCATAGGATGTTATTTCAGTGGGTGTTGACCCACACAATAAACAAGAAAATATTAAACTCCAAAATAAATTAAATTAAAATTTTAAAAATAGTTATTTCTGAACTATTATATGTCTTTGTTACTCTGAAAACCGGTTTAAAAATTATGTTCCAAATGTTTTGGATCATTGGATAAGAAGACTATGCAATGAAGAAAATTATGTTTGTTTTCTCTTTTGCATTGAGTTGACTTTTCTCAATGAAGGTGAATATTTGTTATGCACTATATTTTCATTGACTTTCAATGTTTGATTAGCCTACTATGAGATGAAAAGGAAATAATGCTATGGTTTTCATTATGCCATATTCTAAAGCCAATAAACTCTGATATATGGCAATGAGAGAGTTATCAGCTTTGGAAATACAGTTTCATTCATGTCACTCCCAAAATTTTCCAATATTTGTTTATATTTATTATTTTAATATTCCTAGGATTTACTAAAGCTAAGAGAGTCTATAATATTTGCTTAGTTCACAATCATGAAATAAATTTCCCTGTGTATCTAATGAAATTGAATAAACACACTTTATCAGAACAAAAGAGAAAGGGCATGAAATATTGTCAGTTGATGGCAAATAGTACCAAAGTGTTGGACTGGTTAAAAGGTATCTTTTGCATGGTCATAAGGACTACCAGGTAATAAGAATATCTCACTCTTATTGAATATTCTATTGGAGACATGTTAATTATCATATGATAATTCTTTGTGTCTTAATTAATGCAATCATCACAACAGCTCTGTGAGACAGATTCTTCTAATATATCCATTTTTCAGAAGATAAAATGGAGACTCAGTGAGGATAAGTAAATTTTCCAAGTCCATACAGTTATTAGACATTAGAACCAGGTTTCAAACACAGGTGGTCTAGCTTCAGATTTCATGCTCTTTACAGTTGCCCTAATCACCTCTTATACTCTTTTTTTTTTTTTTGCTTCACTGATACCACCCTAGTTATGGAAGACAATAAAACTCCACTCTTACAGGTGTCAGATTCGAAATGAAGAAATATCAGGGTGAGTAATAAAATAGTGAATAGCTAGAATAGTTTCTGTCATAGAAAATAAATTCAATAAAAAATATACTTAATGAATTAATAAGTTGAATTGGAATGATAAACAAACCAGTATATGGTTTGCATGACTGACTTGCTTAAAACAAAAAAAGGAAAGCTTTCATGTAGTGGATGCAGGACATAGTCTGGGAATGTTTATAATGAATTTGAGAGTGGGGGCAGAAATTAGCATTACATCATCAGGAACATGCTGAAAAAGAAATTTTAAAAAGGAAGTTCCTCTTTTAAGAAAATATTTCTTTCCTGTGAAGTTCAGTCACCATTTAGGAATGAAGAGTGAGGAGAAACAGAATGCCAAACAAAACAAAACAAAATAAAACAACACACACACACACACACACACACACACACAGTTATTGTCAATGATATGTAGGAGAAGATCTACTAGGACTTTGCAAAGATAGGTATTACTTCCTAAAAAATGAGTGGTATGTGAGGAGAATATTTCTTTTTTTTTTCTTTTTTTTTTCAAAGATTTATTTATCCCTCTCTTCCTGCTTGTGCTCTCTGTGTCCATTTGCTGTGCATTTTTCTGTGTCTGCTTGTCTCCCTTTGTTGGGTCATCTTGCCGTGTCAGCTCACCACGCCATGCAGGCTGGCTTGCCTTCACAAGGAGGACCCAGGAACCGAACCCGGGGCCTCCCATATGGTAAACAGGAGCCCAGCCAATTGAGCCACATCCGCTTCCTAGAATATTTCTTCACATAACTTTCTGCTTCCTAGATTTTGAATGCTCTCCTGTGAGTTTCAATTATTTAGGACAGTAATTTAAGGTCAAGATAATGGATAATATACTAACTCTGAGCTACTGAAACAGTTAAATCCATCTACCCCACTAGTCCCAATATTAGACTTTTTAAAAAATAAATAAAATTCTCTTCCTTGAGCCATTATTTGTTGGATGGTCCATTATATGCATTGGAAATCATTCCTAAATGGTACAATGGGGAAAGGCAGAAGCACCACATGCAGTTGTGAAGGCTGGACATGATGTAATTTTAGAATGTCATTCATATAAAATAATTTTTGAAAGACAATCCCAACAATGTGAAATATACTGGATGTTGCCATGATTCATGTAAAATACAAAATCTGACTCCACAGTGCTTTGATAGATAAAAGGGGAAAACATTAAACTCAGGGATATCCAAAATTATAAGAAAATAAACATCTCTCATCCACCCATATAGCTTTTCACTGAAGGAGCTGCTGAAAATCAGACAGAGAAATAAAAAAAGAGGAAATATTAATGGAGAAGCTTGAGAATGCATGTGAAAAAGTATTATCTTTAGTATAAAAAGTGTTCTGTGATTCAAGAATATATTTAATGATCCACAATAATCTTTATAACCCTGTAGCCATTTGGCAGTTTGATGTAATTATGAATTCCAAATATATATATTGGATTATGCTTGTACTCTGATCTGTTCATCTGGGCATAATTAAGTTATGATTAGGGTTTTGACTGGGCTACTTCAGTAGGGCATTGATCTCAACCCCTAGGTGGGTGGGGGAATCAAATACAAAAGGCTTGGCAAAGGACAGTGGGAGCAGTTCTGAAGTTGGAGTTTGATGCTGGAGCCTGGGAAGGTGAGCAGATGGGGAGCTTGGTCATGAGAAAAGAAAGAAGGCCCCAGGATAGAGATGAGCCATTCACTTGATAGTCTACAGCTGGTCTTCTGGAGAGAAGCAAAGCCTAGAGAGCCTCATAGTCTACAGCTGACCTAATGGAGGAAACAGAGGAACTAAACCCATAGGGAAACACAACCCCAGGAAGAGAGGAACCCAAGAAGCCTGAATCCTGGCAAATGTCAGCAGCTGTCTTGCTCCAACACATGGCAATGGACTTTGGTGAGGAAAGAAACTTATGCTTTATGGCCTGGTAACTTTGGACTTCTACCCCAAATAAATACCCTTCATAAAGACCAACCAATTTCTGGTACTTTGCATTAGCACCCCTTTGGCTGGCTAATACAAACCCCAAGTGTCAAATTCAGTTGAATATGATTTCTAAATTATGGAAAAGTACCACTGGGGAAGAGGAAGATAAGAGAAATGGCAAATTGGTACCACATTCTACAGTATTGCCTGGAGAATGAGTAAACAAGTAGAAAGCTGAACGGGAATTCTATGAGGTAGAGAGATCTCAGTGTGATGAAAAAGTTTTGGTAATGGAAAATGTTGACGGCAGGACACATTGTGAATGTAATTAACATGATTGAACTGTACACTTGAAAGTTATTAAAATGGGAAATTTTATGTTGTATATATTTACAACAATAAAAATTTAAAAAATAAAATCAAGCAATAGGAGAAGTTTTATTCTGACTTCTAGTATATGTGAATGGCACATCCTAGAACTCTGAGGGAATGGAAGAAATACCACATGATTTTAGTTCCCAATATCATGTGATGTTTTTTCCATTCTCACTGTGTAGAATATAAGCAGAAGTTTGCATGGCATTTACAGCAAGTCTTACCTTTATAAGCTTCTTGATGAGGATTAAAGTATTTTGTATTATATTTTCTAAATCTCCCCAAAATGTGTGAAATAATACATGTACATATAGCAAAAGGTAAGTACACAAGTATACATCTATTTATAGAATTTATAACTCAACATATTGGTTTAACACTCAGAACAATAGAAATCAGTCAACCCTAGATAAGCCAAAATAAAAATTCAGTTTTTATTCTGTCATAGAAAATGTTGGTGTTTTAAAAATTCACTTCTTTGTGGAATTCTTTGGCAATTAAATTCATTATTGCTTCCATAATATTTATAGGCTTATTTTTAAAATAAGTGATTTAGAAGAAAAACAATGCAAGGACGTTTTCAAGGTTATCTTTGTGAGGTTGTTAAATTTCATATATTTTTCTAATCCTAAAGAAATATAATACTTACATGAATAAACATAGTTTCTGCCTCTTGCATTGTGGATTATATATAGATTAGTCTCTTGATACCAGGTCTAGTTATAGATAAATTGACATTTTTTCTTGTTGTTAGTTCTATTTTTGCAAGACTTATAGAGGAATAATTCAAAGACCTTACAATTCACCCATTTGTAGTGTAATATTCAAGATTTTTAAAAATATATTCACAGTGTGAACCATTAACACAATTTTAGAATATTTTTACTGCCCCTGTAAAGAACCCTACCCAAATTAGCAGCCACTCTACAACCTCTTCCATCAGACCTAGACAACCAAACATCTTTCTTTTCTCTATGAATTTGCCATTCTGGACATTCATATGAATGGAATCATAAAGTATGGTGGCTTTGTTCACTTAGTCTGATATTGTCAGGTTTCAACCACATGGTATCAAGTATTAAACTCCATTTTTTCCCAATAATATTCTGTTGTCTGGTATATCACTTTTTGTTTATCCACTAGAATCAGTTGATGGACATTTGAGTTGTCTCCATTTTGTGATTACTATTACTAATGTTGCTATGGATATTTGTGGACAAATTTTTACATGGACATATGTTTTCATTTCTCTTGGGCATATACCTAGGAATAAAATTAATGGGACATATGGTATCTCTATGTTTAATTTTTGGAAGAACTGCCAGATGGTTTTCTAAAGTGGGCCAATATGTTTACATTTCTACTAGCAGTCTATGAGGGTTTCAATTTCTCTACATCCTTGCCAACACTTGTTATTTTCTCTGTTCATGATTTTAGTCATCTTAGGAGATAAGAGGTGGTATTGTAGTTTCATTTGCGTCTCCCTGATGACAAATAATGTTAAACACAATTTCATATGCTTATTGGTCACTTACATATCTTATTTGGAGTAATGTCCATTCAATCCTTTTCTCATTTTTAAATTAGGGTATTTCTCTTTTTGTCGGAACACTGCTAGCTGCTCCAAACTGTCAGTCAGAAAAAGCAAAATCTATTACCACTTCCAGGGGAGGGGGCTAACTGCATGGAGTGTAGCAAAGAGCATAACCATACCTGCCACCAGGAGCAGCAGTCTTCAGGTCCCAACCTACTAAGTGCCTAGCAGGTGTCAAGGTCACCACAAAAGTACAACTCACACCAGTACTGGATAGAACAATGTTTACTCATATAAACAAAGCAGGATCAGCTTCCATAGTGGGTGTTAGTCCCCCATGGCCAGCCTGTCTCAATGTGCAGTATATGCAAGGAGAGGTTCTATGCAGACTTCTTGCCATAGTGCCCTCCTAGCCAGGAACAGATATACCAGCAGGGGTTACATGGGTGTCATAAAACTCACATACTTCAACCAGACTGTCTCCAGTGAAGGTTTATGTATGCTCAGGGCAAAGGGAGAAGGGATAAACCAGTAGGTGGCTTCTAGGTGCTAGGGGATGTGTTTTACCTCAGAGTACTCCCAAGAAGGGAGTCAACCCACATTCACCATTCCATCCTAAGAGCAAGAATTACACAGTTCAAAGAACATGATTTTATTTTTGGGTTGCAGAGAAAGGCGGCAGCCTGTGTTTGGCCTGTTCTCTACCATATTTTTATTACTGAGTTTTAAGCACAATTTATATATTCATAATACAAGTCCATAGACAAACATATGATTGGTAAATACTTCCTCCCATTCTGGGGGTGGTCTTTTTACTTTCTTGATGGTGTCTTTTGAAGCAATTTTTAAAAACAATTCGTTATATCAAATATATTTTTCATTTCTTGATTGAGCTTTTGCTGTCCTACTAAGCAAACATTGCCTAAACAAAGGCCACAGATTTAAGCTTGTTTTTTTTTCAAAGATTTTTCAAGTTGTAGCTTTGACATTTAGGTCTTTTTTTCCATTTTGAGTTGGTTTTTTTATATGATGAGAAATATGGATCCAACTTCTTTGTTTTGCATATGAATATTCAGTTGTTTGAGCACCATTTGTTGAAAAGAAAATTCTTACTTCATTGAATTCTCTAGGTATCTTATTAAAAAAAATTGACCATAATTGACCTCAGTGGGCAAAGCTGGAGTCTTTTGTGTAACATGGCATAACCAAACATGACAGTTCTCTTTTTCTGGGTCTGTCTACCTGTATGTCTGTTTATATCAGATCCAGCAAGGGGTCAGAAACTCAACCTGTGTTAAGTCTTACTGACATTGTCCAATCAAACACCCTAAAGGGATGTTATCAAGTAATCTAATAAAAAGCACCTCAACTGAATTTGACATAATCAAAGGGTCTCAAACTGCCATAAAAATTAACTTGGATTTTGATAAAGATTGGCTCACATCTGTAGAACAATTTGGAAGAATTGCCATTTTAGCCATATTTAATACTCTGACTCATAAAATTGAGATAAGAATCCATTTATTTAGGTTTTACTGAATTTATTTTTTAAAATATGTTTTTTTATTTTTTTAAAGATACTTAGATTACACAAATGTTACACAAAATATTTAGGGATTCCCATATGTCGTATTCCCCACATCTCTGACACCCTCCTACATAAACATCATCCTTCATTAGTGTGGCACATTCATTGCAATTGATAAACGCATCCTGGGGCATTGCCATTGAACATGGACCATAGGTCACATTGTAGTTTACACTCTCTCTGAAACAATTCTGCAGGCTATGGGAAGATATATAATGGCCTGCATCTGACATTGAAATGCCATTCAGGACAATTTCCAAGCACAGAAAAATTTCCTGCATTACACCTGTCTTTCCCTCCGTCTACCCCCAGGGCCTCCAGTGTCCACTGCCTCTACGTCAATGCTGTAATTTCTTCCATTGTTAGAATCGCAATAAGTCTATGGCACAATACAGGTAAGTTCACTCTGGTCCATAGTTCATTCCCCAATCCTTAGGATTCTGGGATGGTGATGTCCAGTCCACCTGTAATTGAGAGAGGGCATTGATTCCTTACAGCAGATGGATGGGACTCTCTTGCCTGCAATTGTAGACTCTCTCGGTTCCTTGGTATGGTGTTTGTCCATCATCAGCTCCTTCTTAGTTGTCCTGGGTGAATTCAATGAACTGGAGAATAGGTGTTGCAACTCCATTGAGTCTAGGTCCCAAATGCCACATGGACAGCCCAAAGATTCAAGTCTCTTGGATGTACACCTACTAACTCCAGCACCAAGTATAGGTTCAAATGGAAGGGACAGATGAGCCATGTGTAGGGAAGCCATAACTGAGTCCAAATCTGTCACTTTCAGGAGCACAAATTCCAATGTAGGGCTCACTGGCAAGGCACCAAACTCTGGAGCTATCTGCTCTGACCATAAGACCTGGGTGTCTCCAGACACCTCAGGATCTCTACAATTTGAGATCGTATCCAATATGGCAGTCTTTGAGATCCTGCTGAGATGTGCATAAGTGTTACCTCTTGGATGACCTCCCAACTCACTATGAAGACTCTTAGCCATATAAACTCATTTGCCTTTAAATTTTCCCCCTTTTGTTCGAGGTCTTTTTCCAGTTGCATTGCTACTTGGTGCTTGGTAGTAATACCATGGTGCCAGGGAGGCTTATCCCTGGGAGTCATGTCCAAACACTGAGTGGAAGGCAATACATTTATATGCTGAGCTTGCCTTAGAGAGAGGCTACATCTGAGCAACAAGTTTGCTCTCAGGAGGCAACTCTTAGGTGTCCCACAACACTAGGCTAACTTTCAATTTCAAGAGCAAAGGCTTACAAGCATAGTCATCAATATCAAGGGCCCATCAATGGACAATTCTCCTTCACCAGTCATTGCCACTGCACTTGGGGGACAGTTGCTGCTACATTAGAGAACAAGACAGAGATCTACAGGATAGGAATGCAATATTCTTTCTGTTATTGTGTAAATCTCCACCCACTGTGACAATGCCCTGTGAACATTTGAACACATTTATATACCTTATATGTATGTCCAGGTGAACTTCCTCCCATGTATTCCCCATCACTGGCACCCCTCACCAATGATCCTCCCCTGCCCCAGTTGTAACCCTTCTGTGATCTAAAGCTTCTTCAAAAATGGAGTCAATAAAATAGCCAAATACAATTAATAGGAAAATGAAATAATAATAGTAAGTTTAAATATAAAAAATAAAATACATAAAAAATTAAAGAAAAGTAAATATAAAATAACATTTAAAAATTGGGATATTAAAAAATAATAAAAAATATTTTAAAAAATACTTTTGACATTTTGTCTTTCATCACTGTAATATCTGTTATCCTGTATATACAGTGATATTTTCTTCCATTTATTCCCCAGCGTCTTACTTTTCTTCATTTTGTTTTTAAAGAAGTTTTAGGTCACAGCATAGTCACATACCGAATACAGAGGACTCCCACATACCCAACATCCTCTCCCTTTCCACCTTCCTGTATTAATACCTTTTTATATGTGGATGGCAAATTTCTTATAACTGATGTACAAATAGTGAAGTGTAGCTGTCAACCATGGTCAATGGTTTACATTTTAGACCGTACACTTTTATGAATTTTGATGATATTTAACACGGCCTTTGTCCATCATTGCAAGATCATGTAGAACACTTCTATTGCCCACTAAATACCCCCTGTTCCATCTATTCTATTCCTCCCTCCCCCTCCCCTCAGGTCCCATGGCGACCACCCAGCTTGACTCCTTGGATGACAAGATTCATAGTTACTTGCAACAACACTGAGATCTTGACACATTGGTTTGTCCCCCCTTATTAGTAACCACCCATGCTCTTGAGGGATTCCCGTTCCTCTGTTTGAGAACATATCAGCATGCCCAGGATGGGAGTGCAGCTCCTTCCTGCTCATTATGTAGGTCTCCACCCACTGTTACAACACTTTATGACAAAATGATCACTTACTTGCACTTTGTGCTTTCAACCACATACCCGCCAATCCCCATCGTTCATCTGGTTCCTCCCCCAACCCTGTCCCTATTGATTTTATTTCACTAATGTTTTGTAGTTTTTGGAGTATAAGTTAGCACTTTTTTGGCTAAATTTATTCTGAAATATTTTATTCTTTTTGATAGTCAGAAATGGCATTTGTCATAAATGGAATTATTTACTTAATTTCTTTTTTGTTCTTTTCACTGTTGCTGCAGAGATATGAAATTATTTTGTATATTGATCGTATATCCTGTAATCTTGTCACTCTTGTTTACTTATTCCAATAGACTTTGGGTGGATTCCAGAGGATTTTCTATATATGATATCATTTCACCTGCAAAGGAATATACTTTCAATTCTTCATTTCCAGTCTGGATTTGTTTGTTTTTCAAGCTATGAACATCTGCCTACAGGTTTTCATCTGAAAATAGATATCCATTTGTCTGGAATTTTTTTCCTGATTTAAACCTAGACTTTTTGTTAACAAGTTGAATGTACCTGAACAGTCAGCTTTGAACTAGCAATGAACAAGTAAAGACACTTGAATAATTTTTAACCATTAAATACGCTTTAAGTATTTCAGCTTGTCTCCTCTAATCTCAGTAACAAATAGAGTCTCAAAAGCACAGTAAAATGAATTTAATTCCAATTAAATTAATAGTAACATAAATATATTTCCCAAAGCATTTTTGTTAATTGTAAAGGCATTAATGGAAACATAAAATCACAAAATTAATAATTACAGAACAATTCAATAAATATATGTTAGTCTTCATAATCTTCTTTGAAGTGAATGCAGTGACAATGCTATAAAGGAAAAGTTTCTTGAATGTGAGTCATCTTGGTATTTTATTTTTTAATCATGAATGAAAAGAAAGAGATACTTAAAAAGGTAAATGGGATGAGTTTTAATTTTAAATACTCCAAAATCACACTTCAAGGCATCCTATATATGTAACTAAAATATTAAAATCTTAGGAGGAAATTATATGGGGCTCCTTCTACAATCTCAGAAGAAATTATATGGGCAAACATCCTCTCCCTTCAGAAATAAAGAAATCAAGGCCTAGAAAAAAAAAAGAAAATTTGGTGAAAAAAACAACAACAAGTTTTTGAAAACATAAATTGGAAACAAGCTTTATTTTTATTTGTACGGAGGTCCCTCACTCTTTAGAATACAAAAAATAAACGTCAAACTTAAAAATGAAGAAAATTCCAGCTATAAAATTAAATCAATTTATTGAAAATTTAAGGATATTTCCCCCCCTTGGAAGCACTCTATTTCTTTACATCCTTAAAGGAAAACCCTATATACATACATTTATTTTCTCCAAATAATATTGAAATATATATATGTAATATTGCACTTTCTATTGTATTTTATATTGATTCAAAGATTAATATCCTTGGAAGTTAAACAACACACACTTAGACAAACAGTGAGTGAAGGAGGAAATCTCAAAAGAAATCAGCAACTACCTTGAATCCAAAGAAAATGACAAGACAACATATCAAAACCTATGGGATGCAGCGAAAGCAGTCCTGAGAAGGAAGTTCATAGCCATAAATACATATATTAAAAAAGAAGAAAAAGCTAAAATTGAAGACCTAACTGCACACTTGGAGGAATTGGAAAAACAACAACAAACTAAACCAAAAGGAAGTAGAAAGAAGGAAATAACAAAGATTCGAGCAGAATTAAATAAAATAGAGAATAAGAAAGCACTAGAAACAATAAACAAAACCAAAAGCTGGTTCTTCGAGAATATCAATAAGATTGACAAACCCTTAGCCAGACTAACAAAGAAAAAGAGAGAACAGATTCAAATACACAAAATACGGAATGAGCAAGGGGATATCACAACTGACCCCACAGAAATAAAGAGTATCATAAGAGGATACTTTGAAAAATTATATGCCAAAAACAATGATAATTTAGAGGAAATGGACAAGTTTCTAGAAAATCACAAACAGCCTACATTGATGAAAGAAGAAATTGATGAACTCAGCAGTGCAATTACAAGTAAGGAAATAGACTCAGTCATCAAAAATCTCCCAACTAAGAAGAGCCCAGGACCAGATGACTTCACAGCTGAATTCTACCAAACATTCTGGAAATAGCTAACAACAATTCTGCTTAAGCTTTTCCAAAAAAATAGAAGTAGAAGGAATGTTGCCTATCTCATTCTACGATGCTAACATTACCCTAAAACCAAAACCAAACAAAGATACCACTAGAAAGGAAAATTACAGACCAATTTCTCTAATGATCCTAGATGCTAAAATCTTCAACAAAATACTTGCTAATCGCATTCAACAACATATCAAAACGATTATACACCATGACCAAGTGGGTTTCATCCTGGGTATGCAAGGATAGTTCAATATAAGAAAATCAATCAATGTAATACACCACATAAACAGATTGAACGAAAAAAATCACATGATCATCTCTATAGATGCAGAAAAAGCATTCGACAAAATACAGCACTCTTTCCTGATAAAAATACTATAAAAGATAGGAATAGAAGGAAACATTCTGAACATGATAAAGGGTATATATGAAAAACCCAAATCCAACATCATTTTCAATGGTGAAATCCTAAAAGCCTTCCCTCTGATATCGGGAACAATACAAGGATGCCCTCTATCACCACTCCTATTTAAGAGTGTCTTAGAAGTACTTGCCTGAGCACTGAGGCAAGAACAGGACATAAAAGGCATCCAGATTGGAAAGGAAGAAGTGAAAATTTCATTATTTGCAGATGACATGATCTTATACATAGAAGGCCCTGAGAAATCTACAACAAAGCTTCTAGAACTTATAAATGTCTTCAGTAATGTTGCAGGCTATGACATCAATGCTCAAAAATCAGTAGCATTTCTGTACACCAATAACAAGTAATGTGAGAAGGAAATCAAGAAAAAAATACCATTTACAATAGTAACTCAAAGAATCAAATACCTAGCAATAAATTTAACTAAAGAGGTAAAGGACTTATATACAAAAAACTACACAACACTGTTAAAGGAAATCAAAGAATACTTAAATAAATGGAAAATATTCCCTGTTCATGGATAGGAAAACTAAACATCATCAAGATGTCTATCTTACTCAAACTAATCTACAGATTAACGCAATCCCCCAAAAAATCAACACTGTATTATTTTAAGGAACTGGAAAAACTAACCAGAAAATATATTGGAGAGGTAAGAGGCCCCGAATTGCCAAAGACATATTGAAAAAGAAAAATGAAGATGGAGGTATCACATTACATGACTTTAAAACATACTACAAAGCTACAGTGACCAAAACCGCATGATATTGGCATAAGGATAGACCTACTGACCAATGGAACCAAATAGAGAGTTCTCATATATATACTCACATATACCATCATCTGATATTCGACAAGGCCACCAAGCTTACTCATGTGGGAGAGAATGGCGTCTTTAAAAAGTAGTGCTTGGGGAACTGGATATCCATATCCAAAGAATGAGAAGAATACCATCTTACACCTTACACAAAAATCAACTCCAGATGAATCAAAGATCTAAATATAAGAGGCAAAATCATAAAGACCTTGGAAGATAATGTAAAGAAGCAACTAAAGGACATTGTAATAGGAAACGTTTTCATGAACTTCATAGCCAATGCACGAGCAGCAAGAGAAAAATTAGAAAAATGGGATTTCATCAAAATTAAAAACTTCTGCACCTCAAAGGATGTTATTAAGAAAATAAAAAGGCAGCCTACCCAATGGGAGAAAATATTTGGCAATCATATATCTGATAGGAGCTTAATATCCTGCATATATAAAGAAATCCTACATCTCAAACATAAAAAGACAAACAACCCATCAAAAAATGGGCAAGTGACCTGAAAAGATACTTCACCAAGGAAGAAATACAAATGGCTAAAAAGCACATGAAAAAATGCTCGACAGCGCTAGCTATTAGGGAAATGCAAATCAAAACCACAATGAGATATCATCTTACACCCACCAGAATGGCAGCTATTAAAAAAACAGCAGAATATAAGTGTTGGATAGGATGTGGAGGAATAGGAACCCTCATCCATGCTGGTGGGATTCTGGAATGGTCCAGTCACTCTGGAGGACAGATTGGAGATTCCTCAGAAAACTAACAATAGATCTTCCATATGATCCAGCAATTCCACTGCTGGGTATATACCCAGAAGAATTGAAAGCAAAGACACAAACAGATATATGCACACCAATGTTCACAGTGGCATTTATTCACTATTGCCAAAACTTGGAATCAACACACGTGCCCATCAACAGATGAATGGATAAACAAAATGTAGTACATACATACAATGGAACATTACTCAGCTGTAAGAAGGAATAAAGTGCTAACACATGGAATAACATGGATGAAACTTGAAGACCTTATGTTGAGTGAAGCAAGCCAGGCATTGAAGGATGAACAGTTTATGACCTCACTGATTTGAATTGAGGAAAGTTAATAGTTTCTGAGAACCACTGACTGAAAGATAGGCTAACAAGGGAGAGAGAGAGAAGGGTAGGTTGTGATCCATGACCCATATGGACATTATCTATGGTAAATTGAAAGAGTATAGTTACATATTGAAGGATAGGACAGGTGGGTAGAGATTTTACTGGGTTTGGTGGTGCAAGATTAACAGGTGGGTAGATTAGGAAGGGCAGGTTAGAATACCCAGGGCATGTAACTATGAATCTTGTCATCCCATGAGCCAAGACAAGGAAGAGTAGTATGCTCCAGGGGGTGGGGAGGGAGGAACAGAAAAGATTAAATGGGGTATGTAGTGGTCATGGGAAATATTCTTCATTACCTTACATTAATGGACACAGGACATGGTAAATATCATAAAAAATTATTAAACTGTAGAGTCTAAATTGTAAAATATACTGTAAACCATTGAAAAAGTTTAGTTGCTATATTTTACTAACTGTATAACAGTTAAAACAATGCTAACATGCATAAAAAAATAAAGGTTTTAATATGGGGTGGGGAAGAGGGAGGGAGGTTGGGTATGTGTGAGTCTCTAGAATTCTGTGTGTGACTTTACTGTGACTTAAAACTTCTTTGAAAATTAAATTGAAATTTGGGAGACACTGAGGAATGAGAGGGGGAAGGTGTCACGAAACACTGGACATCTGATAATAGAGTGATAAAAGGAAAAAAGAATAATTTCTTTTAAAAAAGGATTTTTTCTGTTATTTTTTCCCATTTTTTCGAATGTCTCAATCAGCTAATTATATTTTATTTTTAGTTTAGTTTCTTTTTCCTTCTTCTTCTGAATTTCCTTGTACTTATCTCTTGCATTTAAAATTAACATTATTATTTCTTTTTACTTTTAACTGTATTTTGTTATATGGGCCTCATATTCAAGGAAGATTTAGATCACTGAGGGGTTACAAGGGGAGCTGCAGAGGATCATTGATGGGGGGTGTCTGGGATGGGGGATTCATGGGAGTAAGTCCATCTGAACATACATGAAAGATACATAAAATTATTCAAATGATCAAGGGATGGGGCATGGTCACGGTGGGTAGATAATTACTCAATAAATGAGAGAATATGAATTCCAACGTGGAGAGCTCTGCTACATTCCCCAAGGGAGCAGCAACAGTCCCCTGAGTGCAGAGGCAGTGTCTGGCAAAAAAGGATGGCCCACTGATGGGTTCTTGTTATTGAGGACTAGCCTTATGAGTATTTGCTCTTGTAATTGAAACTTAGCCTAGTGTTATGGGGTGCCTAAGGGTTACCACCTGAGAGCCTCCTTGTTGCTCAAATGTGGCCTCTCTCTAAGCCAAACTCAGCATTTGAATGCATTACCTTCCCCCCAACGTGGGACATGACTCCCAGGGATGAGCCTCCCTGGCAACGAGGGATTAATACCAAGTGCCAACTGGCAACATGTTCAGAAAAAGACCTGAATAAAAGGGGGAAAAGGTAAAGAGAAATGAGTTCACATGGCTAAGAGACTTCAAAGAGAGTTGGGAGGTCATCCCAGAGGTAATACTTATGCATACCTCAGTAGGATCTCATAGAACACCTAAGTGGATATCAACCCACACTGAGGGACCCCTAAGGGCTCTGGTGACACCCAGGTCCTATACACATGGGGATAGCCCCAGAGAATGATGCCTAATTAGTGGGCACTTCATTGGCATCTGTGTTCCTGAGAGCGACAGAGTTGGACTCAAACAAGTCATCCCTGCACATGGTCCATCAGTCCCTTCTACTCAAACCTATATGTAATGCAGGAGTTTTAAGGTGTACTTCCAGAGACTGTATCCTCCAGCCCACCTATTTGCCAGCAGTGCCTGGAATCTCAGTGGAGCTGCAACTCCTACCCTA
>JAQZBX010042535.1:0-21962 GCA_029593785.1 Cabassous unicinctus
CCTCTTTTTTAAAATAATCTCTAATGCTTAACTAAGCTCAGGCCTCAATGTTTAAACAACATAGATAGGTCCGTTTTCCTTATATGATAGAGGAATAATTTTTTTCCCCTCAGCCAGTTCACTTAAGTATGTAAACATTCAAAGATCTTCTAAAATTCAAGTCTGTTTTCAAATTAATACTTTCCTTCCAGCCTCCCCAGACTGACAATCATTATGATTTTTTTACCCTTCCTACTCCTTTCAAATACTTTGCCCTTATTTATGCAGATGTAAACTTAGGTTTCATCACAAAACACAGATACACCATGGATTACTTATTTAACAGTATAATAAAAGGCATGTTCTCAAGCTTCCAGGGAATGCGTCGTCAACATTGATGAGTAATTCCACTACTTTTCTCAACCAACCCACTCCCCACTATGCACAACTATTCAAACTTTTTCAGATCTCCTGACACCTCTGACTCTTCCGCCTCTCCTCTCGCTCTCAGCCAAAGATACTGTCTCCGACTTTACAGGAAAATAGAGTCCATAGGAGTACTCCCTCATCTTCCCCATACTAAGCTTGCAAGCATGGGCACTCTGCAAATGCTTCACTCCCCATTTAATGTCCGTCTCACTTTCACCTGTGATTTATAATCTAGCCTACACCCCCACCCTCATTCTCCTTCTCATGAACCAACACTATCCATTAGCCTTTTTCTCTCTCAACTAGCTGCCAGCTCTATCACTTAAGTCTTTACCATTGTCCTTTACACATGCTCAAGTCTCTCTGGTCTTGTATAAAAACCTTCCCCAAATGCGACATATTTTGTTTGCTATTCTGTTCTTATATGCCTTAGATATTTTCACTACATGCAATCTCACAGCCCCTCATTCACACTCACTTTTCACCCTGCTCTAATCTGGCTTTTTCGTCATCCTCAAAAAATAGCTCTTGCAATAGTCAACAATGGCTTCCATGTCACTAACTCCAAAGGACTTTTTCAAACTCAGGTTATTTGAACGACATTTGATATTGTTGGCCATTCCATCTTTATCAGAATTCTTCCCTTTGTTTCCATGATTCTACTAGCTTGCTTTCTATCTTTGGGGACACTCCTCTATCTCTTTTGTTGTGTAGCCATTGGGGACACATTTGTGAAGAAAACAGGAGATTCAGGAAACTGCTCTGTTTTCTTCACCAGTATATCCCCAGTGCTTAGCAAAGCACCTGGCACATAGTAAGCACTCAAAAAATATTTGTTGAATGAATGAAAAAATGAAAAATTGACTATTTGCTATTTGTTCTCAAAGCTTTGCTACCTTTAAAATGCTTTAAACGCTCTCAAGATGGCAATAGATTGTTAGCTAAACCTTTTACCATTTTTCCCAGGGTAGCCAATGCCTGTCCTTGTAATAAACTAGGAGCATCTCTACTATGGGAATTATGTTCATTAGTCTTTGTGTCCCTAGGACCTAGCACAGTGCCAAAAACATGGCAGATACTCAAAAAATATCTATTGACATAATGGAAGAAGTGTCAACCCAGACTCATAGATCTTCCATGCTCTAGAGGATGTTAAATAAGTGTGTTCTAGGGTTAGCTCTCTGGACTCAATGCTGGTTCTATCTACTCATTGTGTGACCATGGACAAACTCCTTAGTTTTTCCAGGCCTCTGTGAAATAGGAGCAATAATACCCATCCCTCATATGATTACTGTGAGAATTAAGTGAGATAATTCTCATGAAACTTAGTACTTATGGAGATGATTATTTTCGAACAAACAATATTAAACTGACTTGAACCCCCCCAAGACTCCATAAAAATAGAGTGCATAATTATCTCTACACAGCCCTGCTTGCCAACATCACTATTAAAGGACAATATAGTCTACAGAATGAGCAATTGGGATTTATTCTCCATCATAAGATAACCAGGGCTCCCTGAGGCAACCTGAACTCCATCATGTGTTCCTCAGGCCTTTTCCTGAGGAAGCAAACCAAAACCAACATCCCATGCAGTTTAAGCCACCATATACCATCACATGCCTTCCAGGATATAATACTTTGGTGTAACCACCAAATGAGATTTGGGAGGGGGGCAGGGGAGGGGGAACTCATCAAGGAGCCTATAAGCCTCATACTAATTCTCCAATCAAATCTAAAGTTTCCTTAATATTATGTATCCCTTGGGTATCCACAACACTCAAAGTCAGTAATTCACGATTTCTTTCACTTGGCCACAAAATAAAGTATAAGGATTAAATATTATTTAAAACAACTTCAGAAATAAAAGTTTCCATGAATGCAAATCTGCAGCAACCATTTCAAGGCACAGAACAGACATTCTAGATTAGTATGCAGAAATATAAGTTATCTACATATATTGTTCTAATGCTGGCATAATGAACAGAAAAGGACTTTCATTAATTTATTAATGAATTTTATTAATATTCATTAATATTTACCATACTAGAATATGAAATGAAATTCATATATGATCTACACAATATAATGCTCTCACTACACTGAAATAAATTTTGTACTAGTTCTCAGTAAACATTATAATACTCTCATTTTATAGATGAAGCAATTAAACAATAAAAGCAAAATTATGCCCTCAAGGCCATACAGAGACTTAGAACCTGTTATAAGAATAATATTGTGAGCTGGGGTAATAGAACCTGTTCAGATCTTGGTCAAAAATATGAAATATCTCTCAAGTGTGCAAAGTTGATCTCAAGCCATGCTACTGCCATGTATTTCCCTTTGCCTGACCCATTTCCTCATGAAGCCCCTTTATAACATAGGATTTAGGACCACCATGTTCCCACCTCTCATTCCCCACAAGAAACTGAAGGAACTCGGCAGCCAGGAGTCCTGCTTTCAAGACACTAACAACTCATCTGATAAACTGGTTGATTCCAAAGCTAATAGTCAAAGGACATTGTGAGTGATTTCAACACATGCAAAAAGCGGTCTTGGGAAACAGGCATCTTGGGGAGCCAAAAGCCTTGACTTTGTTACATGAACCATTCATAACTCTGATGGTAGGAATTTTATGAAACATGGAAGCATTAGGAAGTATAAAAATGGACTGCAAGGGTAAAGATGGGAAGAAGAGTTTGAAGACAACTAGAGGACCCTGTAGCACTTTTTAAATCACATGATGTTGATCAGTGATTCCAAGATTCTGTATCTGATCTGCTCCTACGTGGCTAATTTTCACTTTATCTCTACCCTCAGAAACCTTTCTTGGAACCCCAGATGCCTGCAGCCAATCATCACAGGCATACAAAAATGAACCCATCAGTCTCTTAGCTAAGTCAATCTGATATTCAGAACATTAAACAAGAACTCCATTCACTTCTTCTTTGTTTAACTGGGAGGCAGCATCAACGACCTTTGCATCTCAGATCAGACAAATATGGGTTTGCATCTTGGTTCTGTCACTGACTAATTGTCACCATGGGCACTGGATATAACAGGCATCTAGTAAGCATGCTATATTAGTCAGGGTTCTCCAGGGGAATGGAATGAACAGGAGAGAGATACATATGTAAATACTATGATATTTATTATAGGAATTAGCCCATGCAATCATGGAGATTGCAAATCCAAATTCCACAGGGCAGGCCACAAGCTGGGAACTCTGATGAAGGTTCCCCTGAATTCCCCCAGCAGACAGAAATTTTCTTTCTGACTGCTAAAATCACCAGTTCTCTTTTTAAAGACTTCTTTCATTGCTAAAGGAACTCTCCTTTGTTGATTGTAGATGTAATCAGCCATAAATGCGATCAACCTGACTAATGACTTAAATCCACAAAATATCTTCAGAATAACAAGCAGGCCAGTGTTTGCTTGATCAAACAACTGGACACTGTTACCTAGCCAAGGTGACACTGGAACTTAACCACCACAGGTGCTGTGTTTGTGTCGGCGGCAGGGGGCGAAAGGGAGTTAAATTAGATAACGTATATAAAGGAAATGACACCTGATGATCACTCAAAGAAACTTACTCCCTGTCCCTACTCTCCCCTGCTCTCCTCTTCCCTTCCCTTACAGTGTATGTTCCTCATTAGAGAATAAAGTAGAATGTCACAAAACACATCTCACTTGGCTCCTTTGACATTCAAACCTGTCAATAATTAATGGAAATTATTTTACCTCACTCCCTTGTCCAAAATGGTGTCACAGTAAAATAGGAAGACATTGATTTGCATACCAAACAGTATCCTGCTCTTTAAAGAGGCACTCTAATGATAGAGCGGCTAGCACTGAGGTAGCCTAACAGTAGAGAATAAAGTGTCACGCAGGAGCTGGCAACAGCAGGGGGCCAGCAAAGACAACACTGAACTTGAGGACAACTGGAAGGTCAAAGGGAAAAAAGGATATTCAACTCCAGCACTGAGAAAATGACACCTAAAGAGATCTTGCTCAGACCAGAAAACCCACAGAGATGGTTTTTCCAGCTTATCAGCTGAAAAGTCATTTTGATCCGCATGCAATGGCATGGAGGTGAACAACAACAAAGCTGGAAGAACCTATGAAGCTCCCTAGGGAAATAAGAGCTGTAATAGTACAAAAAGCATTGCATTTAAGGAGTTTATAGAACTAGAGAGTATATATTACACTTCTCTGGGAAGGCTGAGATTTCTAAGCCTTAAAAACAAACAAACAACAACAACAACAAAAAAAAAACAGTCATTGTACCCCCATTAAGGGTCGTTTTATCACCTTCACTAGTCTCTAACCTGACACTTGAGTTGCCTAAGCCAAATGAGAAATGAAAAATGGGCAAACTACTTAGATCCAAATGACTGATCAGACAGTTTCTTTTGGGCAAGAAAAGTAATTATGGTAAAAATAACCACAACCACCCTTCCATTTATTTAGTTGCAGTTAGGATAAATTGCTTCTGAAAGACCTAAGATCTCCCCCTAATTTGCAGGTAGGTATGCAGATCAAAGAATTTGAACTAGTGGCCTCTGAAATTCTGCATGATTAAAGAATACCAGAACCTTTGATAAATGACTATTTCAATGATTAATATTGTTCTTTGTGGGAGGCATGGAACAGTAACTTTCCTTTGGTAGCAATCTACCAGATTTAAGACATGAATGGGTAAATGTGAAAAGAAGAAATGATGTAAGAGAACTGTACAGAACACTCCCTGACTCTCTTTTTCTTTAATTAATTAAACTTTTTAAAATTTTGAGATCGTTGTAGATTCACATGCAGCTGAAAGAGATCCATATACTCTTTATCCAATTCCCTGCAATGATAGCATCTTATAAAACTATATTATACAGGGAAGTGGATGTGGCTCAATCGATAGGGCTCCCGTTTACCATATTGGAGGCCCCGGGTTCGGTTCCTGGGGCCTCCTGGTGAAGGCAAGCCAGCCCACGTGGCGCGGTGAGCTGGCGCAGCAAGACGACCCAACAAAGGGAGACAAGCAGACACAGAAAAATGCACAGCAAATAGACACAGTGAGCACAAGCAGCAAGGGGGGGATAAATAAATAAATAAAAATAAAATCTTAAAAAAAAACTATATTATACAATACCATAATCAGGATATTGGCAGAGATATAGTCAAAATACAAAACATTTCCATCACCACAAGCATCCCTCATGTTGCTCTTTTTATAACTACCCCCAATTTCCTCCTGCCCCACTCCCTCCTTAATCTCTGGCAACCACTAATCTACACTAACCTATTCGCCATTTCACAGTTTTGTCATTTCAAGGATGTTATATAAATTAAATCATATAATATGTAACATTTGGGATGGAACTTTTACACATAGCATAATTCTCTGGAGAGTCATCCAGGTTCTTGGGAGCATCAATGGTTTGTTTCTTTATTGCTGAGTAGTATTTTATCAGATGGATGTTCCAGTTTGCTTAAGTATTCACCCGTTGAAGGGCACATGGGTCATTTCCAGTTTTGAACTTTTATGAATAAACTGCTATAAATATTGGTGTACAGGTTTTTGTGCAAACCTAAGTCTTCATTTCTTTGGAATACATGCCCAGAAGTGCAATTGCTGGGTCATAGGGTAGTTGCATGTTTACTTTTTAAAGAAATTGCCCAGTTGTTTTCCAGAGTGGCTATACCATTTTACATTCCCACCATCAATGTGTGAATGATCCATTTCTCTGAGTCCTTGTCAACTTTTGGTATTGTAAATATTTTTTCATCTTGACCATTCTTATAGGGGTCCCTGGCTCTCATAAAAGTAAAAGTGAAAATAAGAGCAAGGACTTGCCTAAAATCAGGGATAACACAGAAAACTTTAATTAAATTTTGCCATGTGTTTGTCTTAAAATCTGGTCAGCTAAATTAAGAAAATCGCCCATCAGGAAATTTAAAGAATTAAATAAAGAGATCAGCCTATCAGGTGACCCCATTTCACCAAAACATCCCATCATGTACATAATGTTTCTCATAAGTTTAGAATATTTAATTACCAACTCCTTTATTACCAGTATCGGTTATTGTGATTCTCTTAAGCAGGAAGTCTTGCTCATACCGAGCTGCTTACTCACTGGCACTGACTTAACTGTTTAAATAACTCATGGGTTATTTCTCATCCATTAGTAGCCATTATGTTATTTTACCATTGGTTACACTGCATTTTTGCTTCTATCTTTACAACTACAAGCTTAGGTCATTTTTAAAGTTGTTCAAGCATAGATTGCATGAATGTTAAATCAAATCATATGAGCCAAACAACTGTATCTTTCCACTAGGGATGGGAACAGTAAAAAGTTCCCAGGCTTTCCCTTCTGCTTGGATATAGGTCTGTTCAAGAAGTTTTCTTTGTCCCTGGGAAGTCTGAAAGTTATCATGTCTTCCTGTGCTTGGAAATGAAACAGTTTGATGGTATCCACTAATAGTAACACATGCACATCTATGAACAGCTATTTCACTCCAGTTATATACTAAATGTATATATATGGGCCAAATAAGGTACAAAAATGTTTTTATCTGCATTATTTATTTATCAATTTTATTGGAACATTTTCTTAAACCATACATTCCATCTAAAGCAGGGTTCTTAACCAAGGGTCTGTGAGCTTGAACTGAAAAATTAAAAAAAAAAAAAACATTATTCTTGTAGGAACATGTTGGTGCGGGTGTGTTATACTTTTTAAATAATACACAGTACAGTGTGGACTTAGTAAGGGGTCAACGGTTTTCACCTGACAAAGGGATCCGTGGAACAAAAAAGGTTAAAAACCCGTCATCTAAAGTGAACAATCAATGGCATTTGGTGTAATCACAGAGTTGTGCATTCATCACTTGTATTCTTTGTACTAGTTCCATAGCGACGTACCCCAAATGTCCATCAACAATAGAATGAATACCTACAGTGTGGTATACCGAATAGTGGAATACCATGCAGTAATGAAAAGGAACAAACTACTGTTATATGCAACAATACGGATGAATCTCACAAACACAATGTTGACTGAACTGTCAGTCAAATAGAGTCCAGAATGAAGGCTTCCATTTTCATAAAGTTAAAAATGGTCAGATTATATTAGCATTGACAGGGTGGTAAATGAAAGGGAGTATGAAGGGGCCCTCTGGCATCCTGGTAAAGCTAAATTCCTTTATCTAGATTGAAGTTGCATGGGTGTGTTCACTAAATGAAAATTCATGCTGAATACTTATGATTTCTGTATTTTTCTGTATAAATGTTAAACCTCAATAAAATAACATACACACACACAATAAAAGAAGATGAGCAAAGGTTAAAATAATAATAATAGCAATGGAGTCCCTTCTCCACCCCCCACCTTAAGCAATGGTCACCGGCCATCTCCTATAAAAGAACAGTCCTTGTTAGTGGGCATTAGGATTTGGGGTCCTGCTCTTAGGAAACAGTTCAGTGGGCAGAGCACCTAGCGCCAGTCTCTGGGAGACTTTGTGATTTGACCTTTTCTGCACAGTGACTGAGTAAACAGAGGGGCCAAATGGGAGTGCTATTACCGGCACTTGGATAAGAAGATAATAACATCCTGGGGAAAGCATCCTTTTCCGAGGTTTGTTCAGAGTTTCAAACACTCTGTCTGAGAAGAGCCAGTTCTGCAGGCTCTCCAAAGGAGAAAGGGAGGACGGTGGCCAGAAGTGGAATGTCACTCTGCAAGGGGACACAGTGACCATGCTCCTGGCAAACGCAATTACACTAGACAGGAGAATATAAACTTTCCACAAAAGAAACCTTTGATTTGTTACCTTAATGCTAGAACTTCTTTGAAAAAGTACTTAATTACTAAGTTATAATGGAAGTTCATTCACTCATTCTACAAATATTTATTAAGTACCTTCTATGTGCCAGGCACCGTGTTAGATGCAATGGTAAACAAGAGAGACACAAACCCTGCCCTCAGGAGGGGCTTATAGTCTAGCCAGGAAGATTGATAAATAAGCCAAGATAATTAAGTGGGCAAATAGTAAAAGACGGGGAAAAAAAACAAAAACAAATGCAGCCCACAGTTGAAATTAGGAAAGTGTTCTGGGGTCTCCCTGCCAACAGCAGAGAACGATCTTGGCATTACAGATGATTGGAAAGACCACGCCTGCAGGGTAGCTCAGCTACCATTCCAGGTGGGAGCGGCTTGCCCAGGTGACACAGGTGGATCCATCTCCACACAAGAAAGCCAAGAATGGGCCATGCCAACACAGGGGCCGTGCCTGCCGAATGGGGGAGGCAGGCTTTCTGACAGCTATGCTTGAATCAACTTAATATCCAGAGTTTGTGTCATTTAAAAAAAAAAAAAAAAAGGAACTTAGATGGCACCACAAATGGTGTTTTTAATCTTGAATAAAAGCTCTGTCTGAGATATTAGAGTCCTTGCTCTCTAGATAATGGGCAGCAATTTACTGGACTGACTGGTGGAGAGGTGAGCCAGTGAGCTGTACAGCCAGAGTAGGTAGTTTAGAGCAAAACCCTTTGTAGCATAAATGGATCAGGAGTGAGATGTCCCACTCAGCACACTTTATGGGGAATCCCTCACCTGAACCAAAATTATACTGTATATCCCATTAACTGTAAAGGCAAAAAGGTTGTTTATTCACTATCTTGCTCAAAAAACATTTACTGCATATCATTATATGTCAAGCACCAGGCTAGGTGCCAAGAAAAACCGGGAAGGAATGAAAGCTAGATGCTGATAACAGGCAATCCAACAAAGTGGGGGGAAATGGACTTTGAAGCCCGGTCACCTCAGGTTTAAATCCCAACTCTACTTCTTACTAGTTCAGTGGCCTTGGGTGAGTTACTTAATTCCCCTAAGCCTCATTTTCCTGTCCCTTAACCTGGAAATAAAACACTACTCTGCAGGGTTATGAAAGATTGAATGAGATAATAAGCACCTAAGAAAATCCTGGGGCAAGATAAAAACAACACCAGCAAGTTCTCTTCCCTGCCCGCAGTTCCCAAAGCACTTGGGGTTCTGACCTCCCGACCCTCACAGCACGCAGAACTGTCATCCCCATCTTAAGGGGAGGAAACTGGACAGCTAAAAGGGCTTGTTCAAGCAGAGTATTTGTCGTCTTTGCCCCTCAGCCTCCACTCTGCTTGTTCTGGTAATAGCCCCCAATTTTCCTTTGGGAACCTCCTCTTCTACTCTTGGTCCACGCGCTTCTGATGAGGCCCCACCGCACGCCCAGTCCTAATTCTGAAAGGAGTTTGTGACTCAGACCTCCTCAATCAGAGGCTCACATTTCCCTGATGACCGTGACTAGTTCAGAGATGGATATGTGATCCCATCTGAGCCACATGTACTGAGCATCTTGTTAGACTATTGGAAGCCAAGCCATCTTTTCTTCTAATGGTGTTGAATATGGGTGGATTGCGCTGGGAGTTTCTGGGGCTACCACATGGAACCTAAGAAAGAGGAGCACACAACAGAAGCCAGATCTAAATAAGAAAGAGAAACTGCTAATGGCATTCAAGCTCCTAGATCAAACCACATCTGGAAATGTACTCTCAGACATTTCAGTTATATAACTAAAAAAATTCTCTTTTTTGTTTAAACCACTGTAAGTTGTATTTTACGCGTTGCCAATAAAAAGATCCCTAGCTTATATCTTGTATTTCATTGATTCCAATATATACATTTCTCACATGCATTCATTTTTGAAATTAAGATGTCTCCTACAAACAATAGTGTCTTATGATTTTAATTGCCAGCATTCTTTCATTCTTCATGGTGCATAAAATGTGCATCAAACAATCAATGTCACACTGAATTTGTTTCCAAGGTTAAACAACCTGGTCTTTGCAGAGGAAGAACCCAAACTCAGAATTTTTTTCTTTTAATTTCAAGACTCAGTCCCTTCTCTTGAAGACTCTCCTCACTGTGAACACTTCAAGTACATAGGATATTAACAGTATAGCAGTTTGACTTGGAAAAATTTCTTTTATTCAAAATATTTCTATCAGCAGCCACCTACGAGAAAGTCTTCCTTTGTGCCTCTTTGGCTGCAAGTCCCAAGGCAAGAATACAAGTGGAGGTCCTCATATCATATGTTTAGATATTTTTAAACTATAAATTAAGCTTAAAAAAACACATTGAATAATATCTGACCTTGAAAAATATACCTTCAGAAGGATATGGAAGGCCAGGTTTGAATTTAGAATCTTACACACCTCTGAGTTCTACACTTGAACTTAGAGGTTCAGAAGGAAGCTGGTACCCCAGGCTCTGGCCACCCTCTGTCTCTTGCCATCAACCCCACTGTAATTTGCAAGCACATGTATGACAACTGCAGTTCAGCAGCTATCTGTCCCCTGTCCCTGCAAACAGGTGCCTTTGACCCCTCCTTGGGAGGAACACATGCAATCTGCCTCCCGAAGAACAGACTTGTGTCTTGGGCAGGATATTTCAGGGTCCAAACACACTGACCGTGGTCTAGAAAGGTGGGGGCGTGGGGTGGGCATGTTTCCTTGGCCCCACAGAATACTTACCCTGTGGGGAGGGTTATGGCCAGAGGAGGGCTGTATTGGGGTCCTCTAAGTGCTGGGTCAAGCAAGAGAACCTGTGACTCAGGATAAATGTTTAGAAGTAAATGCTGTGGGATAAGAGAATTTTTAAGGAACAATTTTTCTACCGGACAATTTTACTTGCTGTGTTTCTACCACAATCTGTCTCCCAAAACTACCTTACAACTACGGCTATGGTATAAGAATGTTCCTCGTGTCCTTTCCTCTTTCTGCTTTGAAACTCACTCCAGATCTCTAAGTTCAAGGTCTTGAGGACTTGCTTATTGCTCTGTACATCCCAAAACAGTCCTTGGATAAAAGAAATAAAGTCTTACCTAAACTGCATTCAACATGGTTGTTGTTCATCAGTGTGTGGATTTAAATAAATATTTCAGCTATTCTTAATCATACTTTGCACAATGACAATTTTAGAGGTGGGAAATATTTTAGATATCTAAGACCAAGTCTGAGAAATGGTACTCATAAAATTACAAGAAAAAAACTGACATCATCCAAAGGCTGATAGATGACTAGCTCTCTTTATAGCTACATAATTGTCCAAAAGAAAAAATTCATTCAAATGAACAATAACAACAAAACATTTTAAAAACTGTCAATTCAGTAGCCATATATAGATACAGACCTGAGTCATTTAAACAAAAGAATCCTCACTCTGTCAAGGAGATGTATGATTTATTAGTCAGAGGGAGAAGAGTACAAATTATCAACGAAAAAATCCAGGGGTATGTTATGGGCTAAATTGTGTCCCCCAGAAAGATATGTCCAAGTCTTAAGCCCCAGTGCTGTCACTGTGATCCCATTTAGAAAAGGATCTTTGACAACGAGATCAGTTAAAATTAGGCCAAACTGGATTACTGTGAGCCCTAATCCAATATGACTGGTGTCCTTATAGGAAACAAACGGAGACTGGGAAGAAGGCCACATGTAGATGGAGGAGGCAGAGTGGTGCATCTACAAGCCAAGGAATGCCAAGGAATGCCAGGGAGTGCCAGCAAACACCAGAAGCTAGAAGGGACAAGGAAAGATTCTTCCCTACGGGTCTCAGATGCAGCATAGTCCTGTTGCTACCTTGGTTTTGGGCATCTAGTCTCCAGAACTGTGAGATAATACATTTCTGTTGACTTAAGCCATTTAGTCCATAGTACTTTGTTATGGCAACCCTAGGAAACTAATGTAAGGTAGGATACACTGAGCTCAGAAATTATAATCCGTGCTCTATGTCTGAGTAATCCAGGTACAGGGTCCTGACATTCTAGGGATGGGCAAAGCCTGGTGCAACCTGCCCAAGCCAAAGCTGCCTCTTAGGCCAGGGCACTAAGGTCAACAAGCTGAATGGCAGAAGGAAAGGCAGAAAGCTGACCTTCTCTTTGGTTGCTTCATTACAAAGATCTCTCAACAAGGACTCACTTGTCTCTTCTCCCATTTCTAGACATGACTCGCTCTGCTCACTGATTCATTTCAGGGCTCATCTTTAACATGCAGACGCTAACCTGCTGAAATATCCCCAAGGCTAAAAGCTCAAAATACAAAAAAAGATGAATAATAAGTGCACCTGGGGCCCCAAGGACTAATGCCATAAAACTGTCATCATTTCCCACCAAACGCTATTTCACCCACTCACTTGATGTACATCTGTGGCCTGTTCACACTGCATATGGCTAAGGACAGAAAATGCCTCCGTTCAAAACTACCAGCGTGTCTGGACGAGACTTCTGCTGCAGTGTTTCCTCCTTCTTAGTTTTAGCTCCGAACTCTGTCATCCTAACATAAGGCCTACATAGAGGCTCAGAAGTTTCCAAATATGGGCTCTGACTTATTGATGTGTGGCCTGAGCAAAATATTCTTTAAAACTCTAAAATGCCAAAAGATCTACATTATCACTGTTACCTTTAGTCATGGCACCATTTAAAACTAAACAAAGAGAGAGGAGTTTGTTCCAGAGGAAAAGGCCTTCGGGCCAGCAGAGGCCCTGGTCTCTCCCGGGAGACCTTCTAAATAGTCAAAACTCTTGCTAGGAATTCTTTGTATTCTGAGTACAATGAATGCTGCCCTTTAATCTGTTGGCTGCTCTCCTGTGCACAGAGAAGATGATGGTGCTCTGGCTCCACCCACTCTAGAATATTCTGCATTAATGCCTAGAGACTAATGATTCAATTTCCTGCTTCCTTTGACTTTTCTTGACTAAATAATATCATTTCAGTAATTCATTCAAAAAGAACTTACAGAATAAATTTCTAAAACACTAAAAGGAATGAAAAGAATGGCGACAACATGGACAATATTTTTAAGAAGCTTAGAATATTGGTATAAAGGGAAAGAACATAAAAAATACAAATAGACTGCAATTCAGTTCTGAGGAGAGTAGCTTAAACAAGTGCCAAAGCAGTAAGGTGGGAGCAAGGACTGTGCTTTGGAGGAGGGACAGCAGTATAGGGAGGGGAGGGCTCCATGCAGGAGCTAGCATGTGAGCCCAGAGCAGGGCTACCTGACCTTTTTGGGGCAGTGGATCCCTCTTGTCAGTCTGAAGCCTAAGACTGTCTCAGTGCAGTATTTAAAAATAAAGAAAACCTATAGGATTACGGAGGAAACCAATTACTGTATCTCTGCTATTAACACTTGTTTTGAAACCATGAATTTGTTCCAATGTGATTGATATATTAGGGAACAATTTCAGCATAACACACATTTCATGTTTGCTTATGCACCGTTCTACCCACGAGAAACACTAGATGAACAAAAAACCGCATCCAGCTGAACCTTGCTGCAGAGGAATGCAAATGCACAGCCGCCCACGTCTCAAACATCTACCAGCTACCTCGGTTCACTACGTGCGTTGGGAGCAGCACCCATCTCCATCTGGTGTTACACTTTCCAACAGATTTCAGATCACCCTCTTTGCACCACCTCACAATAACTCACAAGCTTAACCCTTCCCTTCACTGTCCACTTCAGCAAGCAAACTTTAGGTGTTTCTCAAGGTGAGGTACCCTATTGTAGCATTTATACATTTCTTAACCATTTACCACGTGTAAAATTGTGCTGCTGTTTCTATTAGGTCCCTATCTTATGTTCCTTAAATGTGTAATTGACAATGTTCTGAGTGGCACGCCACCACTCCATTTTTCCTATGAGCCCTGAGTTTTTTACCTGGGATTTTGCATAGCAGGGTGAGTCTTAGGAACATGTATGTTGCAATGTAGCAGGACTGACTATATATTTTAAATGTTTTAAAAACAAATGTGTAGTACAGTAATACATGTGCTTCTTTATTAACAAGATTTAAATAAGATTTATCAGCTGGCCAAATAAACCACTATAACTTCAAAGTAGTGGTAAGCATAAATGATTTAGAGTATCTATAGCTGTAATACGACATGGTATCTATTATTGACAAACTCACAAGCAGGTGACATTCCCGTGGCTTGCTGCCTACATTCATAATTGAAGCAAGTGATAAATTTCAGTTAGAGATTGTTAACAATAACAATATATTTTTTACCCAGCCAGGTTCACTGATGCCCTGGATTCTATTCACCCCTCAGATTAAGAACCTCTCATATAGACAGAGTAGAGGATGAAGAACATTCCCATCAAAGAAACAGAATTAGGCAAGAGTATAATGCGATGCAAATTGTCTAGCTGGAACCAATAATTGATGGCGGAGAAGAGGGAAGAGGAGGAGAGGAAGGGAAGGACGAGAGGAAGGGAAGGACGAGAGGAGAGAGAGAAGGACAATTGGAAAGACAGAATGAACCACATACCAATGCCAAGTCCAGATATAATTTCCTCGTGACTTTCACATGTAAGGGTGTTATGCCTCCTAGGTCATAGGATTTTCTGTCCTAGCTAGGGTGCTGAATCACTGAGTCACACTCATATCATAAATTGCATCCTTCGCTGCCATTCCTTCCCAGTATGCACTCCTCAGGTTCTTTTTCTCCCCTGAGTAAGATATAATGCCAAGATCATTTGAATTTTTCTGTTGCCAGAATATCTTCCCAAATTCATCCTCTTGAAGACTTAGTGATGTATCCATCATGGAAAGGCCAATCCTGATAATTCACATTCAAACCGATTGATTAATAGTCCCCTATTGATAACTGTTTCTGATCTGATAACCCACCCTAGCCTAGCTTCCACAGACCCAGCCAATAATTATCATCTTTTAATTTGAAAGGCTAATAATATATAACTTCCTCATCTTATTGGTTGCGGTGGGGGGGCAGAATAATTAGTATAAGTCACATTAAAGACTTTAGGCAAAATACATGGCACATATCCCAGCAGCCAGCAGGGTAACATTGGTAAACATCAAGATTTCTAAGCTATCTCCTGCTTTGACTCTTTGCCCAAGCCTTGTCACCAGACATGCCTTACACAAGACATGCCTTCTAGTTCCCCATTTGCAGAGTCCTTGATTTCTGTTCCCTTGTGGGTACTGATTCCTGTTTAGGAGATACATGCCCAGGACAACTGAGCCATTGCACCAGCGGAGTGCCAACCCAACTGAGTTGGTGTGATGGAAAGAATTCTGAAAGGGAGGGACCTGGTTCTCTTGCTAACACTTCAGTTTGCAGTAGTTTCAAGACTTCCCAAGTAAGCATAAAGGGAAAAGGGGGAATGAATGGAACTCTGCTCTTCCTATCCCTGCTTCTCTCAGAGCCATTCTTCTTTTGCCTGTTTTATATTTGTGCATTCCACATCCTCTTAAAAATATATTCCATTTACAAGCAAATGAAGGTTTGAAAACCACTGAAGAGGCTGACCTCCAAGGTCCATTCTAAGCCCTGCCTGTCAGCGTGAGACACATCAAAAGCTTGTTCTGGGTTATGACAGAGTAGATGGCAACCTCTGTGCAATGAGATTTGAGAAATAAAAGAAACCTACCCCAAAGCACCTCCTTTCCATGCTCTTCACAATCTCCTTTGCACTTAGGGGCTGAAGATACTTTCCATAGAACATTAACTAATAGCATTAATATGTTAAATCACTTTTACCTATTACCTCAGTTTCTCAGCACGGATACTAGGCAGAGCTCAGAGGCTGGAGGCAGCCACCCAGGACAGGTTAGCTTTGGTGAGCTAGGAAGAAAATGAAGACAAATTGCAGGCATGAGGTGCTAACACTCAGACCAAACACTAAGGACCTGTTTCCAGATAACTGTCCTGCCAAGCTTGCTTTACAAGAGAAGGGTAAGACTGTCTGAACTCTAAACAAATGACTTGCTCAATGTCTTTTACGTAGAATAAGAAGAACCCACTTAAAAGCTCCTTTCTTGGGCTTTGGTAAGCAAGTCCTTTTGCCTCAATAATGTAAAGAGAAACTAGAAGCCATTCATTTTCATTATTACCAATTTGAATCAGGAGAATCTGTTCTTATAAGTATGTTTTTATTTCATGGCCATTCTGAGGAAGAGCAAGCATGAAACTCTTCTACAACTCAGGAAAAGTTAATTTTCTTAAGGGTGGAACTCTAGCAGATTCTTTATGGTTCCATAGAATGCATATCACCTATTTCCGAGTACCTAATTACTTCCTGACTTGCACGCCTCCACAACACAGCTGGGCAGCAGCCTGCCCTGATAGAATTTTATATTAGTTTACAAATTGGAACACCGAGAATCCTGGTCTTCAAAGCAGTCTTGCTTATTTTATTTATGCACAAGCTAGTAAATTTCCCCTTTCATACAAAAACCCCATTTCCTCCCGTTTTACCTTTTCCCTGGGAGTCTAAATGGTGGGTGGATGCTACTGAAGATCCATGGCTGCTTCTTGCACTTTTCTTCCTCTTCTTTCTCCTTTGCCTGCCAATTTCACACTTAACCTCAGTTGTAACAGTTCCCTCACTGGCAATACCTAACCTAAGTAGGGCTGACAGATAAAATGCAAGATGCCCATCTATATTTGAATTTCACCTAACCAGTGAATAATTTTTAGTATACGTATATATTATCTTAATTTGCTAAATCTGGCTAATCTATTCCTAAGTAAAAAATCTACTATCCATTTTTTTCTCCTTTCAAGTGAATAAAACATTGTCATAGAAAGTTATGGCATAGGTTTTCTATGCCAATTCCTTAAAATAAAAATTCAAAGATCAGTGAGTGCAAGAAGCTGGGGGTGTGGGGAGCGGTTGGCTACAAAGGGGCACAAGAGAATTTGGGGGGAGGTGATAAAACTGCCTTATATATAGCTTGACTCGGGTGGTGGTTACATGGCTATGCATTTGTCAGACAATAGAGAACTGTACAACAAAAAGGGTGGATTTTCCTGTAAGTAAATTACACCTAAATAAACCTGACTTCAGGAAGTGGAAAAATAAATGTATACTACCCAATCTCAAATGGGCTTCACACATTTCAGATATTTTATTCCTCCCTGGTTAATACCAGAGTACATGTTCCACAACAGCTATTCCAAAATTTTTTTGTTCTCCCCAAGCCCACAATTCCAACACCCCATGTCTCCCTGCAAATTAATTTGTTCCTTCATAGAGCAAGCATCTACTATTAACATTATCTGTGCAAAGCGCTGGGAATACCAAAATGAAAATAGAGTCCCTACATGAAAGTCATTCACTGGCTAGCAGGCAAAAGGAAATGGATGGAAAACACACAGCAGCAAAACAGCCATGCAAAGTGAAAAATGTATAACAGGTCATTACGAGATGTACTAAACTGCAGAATCACGAGCACTGCACTCTCTTTGATAACCAGGAAAAGTTCAAAATGTTCGGCCTTCAAAGTAGGAAGTTACACAATTAGACACAGGAGGATGAGTTCCCAGGGAGAAACAGCAGATGAGAAGCCGGAGAGCTGAAGAGGTGAGTCAGTACAGACTATGAAAGGCCTGGTCATTGCAGTGTTCGTCAGAATTTCTGCTTGTGCAACAGAAATGGACTCTGGTAGCTGAAGCAGAAAGGGGGGACACATGGAATGAAGTGATGGTTCACAGAAGCAGTGGGAAGCTAGAACACCAAACATGGCAAAAACCCAGGGCACACTGGATGCCAAGAAGCAAGAATCACAACCACCACCCATTGAAGGATTCATGACTAGGCCACTGCTGCTGTTGCCCTCAAAACCAATGGACAACCCCACCACTGACACCAGAAATAAATTCCAACCTTTAACCTGCTTGCTCCAGATTCAGATCCTGACCGGAGAACCTAATTGGCCGAGCCTGGTCACATGACGACAAACAGACTCCCTGCTGCCCAGCTGCGGGAGGAGGAAAGAACAGCCTCCCTCCGTGGTTAGCACTAGAGGGAACTGCCCAGACTAAGGAAGGGATCAAAGCTCAGGCAGTCAGAAAATGGCACCTGCCAGACTAAGTGTAATCTTAGCATAGTAGCTAGGGCAGGTACAATTTAGCCTGCCTTATCTTCCCCATCTGGGAAGAAAATCTCTTCCTCTTCTTTAACTCCGGGGCTCTAATGCTATCTCACTTTTAGAATGTCACATTTTAGATGTGATGATATTCTTATATATCTTTGCTTTGGCTTGTCTTCCCAACCCAGGACATGCTTTTTTTGTTGTTGTTTTTTCAAGGAGGCACTGGGGATTGAACCTAGGACCTCGCGCATGGGAAGCAGGTGCTCAACCACTGAGCTACATCTGCTCCCCAGGATATGCTTTTTGCTTTTTGAAGGCTGGTATTTCCTCTTGTTCATCTGGCTTTCTATTCCCCTTGCACTCAGCACAGAGCCTTCTACAAACCAGCTGCCTAATACACGCCTATGTTCTGCACAGATGTGTTCTGAGGCCACTCAGCATATACAGTTGAAAATGTGCCACATTCAATGGGCAGGATCAGATCCTTTGCAAATCAGACCTTATATTTCAGCTCACAGTGTAGTCTTGCCGTAAAGGCCTCTGACTTGAACTAAACCTCAGTAAGACCAGCCAGAACCACCAAAGATTATATCGACATGCATGTGGCTTTGAAGCCACCTAAGAACTAGCACAAAGCATCGTGGAGGCTGCCATGAGCTCCCTAAAGAGAACAAAACTGGGATCCGGCCCACTGCTCAGAGAATCCTTACTTACAGGGCCTTTTCTGATTTGCATAAGCTAAGCAAAAGAAATAGCCCGTGAATTACCAGGTATTTGACAAACTAAATCAAAGAACCTGTAGAGCATCCTTTTTTTTTTTTTTTTCCTTATCCAAGGAAGAGAAACTATTTATTTCACTGAGATCAGGAAGAAAGGGGATTACATTTGTGGAGTGGATAGCCTCACTGCCCCATTTGCACGCAGAAATATTTAAAGAAGTTATAATGGGAATTTTATCTCAGGCCTCAGATGTTACCCTGGTACAATAGTTTCTTCTCTAAGCTATGACTAGGGCATGGTGAGGCTTCAGGCCTCCCACATCTCTGGGAAATCATAATAGCCTTCTTTTCTGAAGAGGAATAGAACAGAACACAGCCCCATTTATACCCCTTCACAAAGCAGTTACAGCATTTAAAAAAAAAATGTATCTCAAGACACCCTCATTTGCAGCCAAGTCTTTAACCAAATAAAGTTTGCAGATTAAAATGGCTATTAAATTGAGTTTTAATGACTATTCCAGATAAGAGGTACAATGAAAAGTTGTGCAAAGACAATTGATAATAATATGAATTTCCACAGACATTGTCCTCAGAAAGAGGCATAAACACACAAGTATCAGCCTTTGTTCTCCTGTATGTAATAGAACTGAGAAAAAATATTTTCTCAGTCTTACATTCCTCTGAGTTTTTATTCTGAGCTTCCGTTATCACCCAGTGAGTAAGCAAATGCAAGAATACACTCCAGAGAGCTGTTTTATTTTCATAAGTACACCATAAAGAACCATGTTGGCTGAAAGAAATGCAAAACCAAAGGGAAGTCAGACTCCCCTTTCATTACGTTTGACCACCTAGTGAGTCAGAGCAGACTCCGGAAACTATTCTGAATGGAGAACAAGTGGTTGGTTGGTTGGTTTTTGCTGCACTCACGTCCATGCTCCAAAGAACACCATAAAAAGCATAAAATTCTAGAGCCACAAAGGTCCAAGGCCATCTCACTGAACCCCTGTGGTTTTACAGGAGGGTAAAGGCAGCATGAAGCTGTGGAGTGACCTACCTGGGGCATACTAGCCCAGTGCACCCCTGCTGCCCTACCTTTTTCATCCATGCCACAGAGGCTGAGGTCCTTCCCTTTCCCAGAGCTGACCACAGCCTGACTCAGAAGAAGCCTGTGTGCCAAGAATAGGGTTACAAGCAGTTGGTTCAGGCTAACCCCGAGGTGGAACTGGAAGGAGAGGTAACGGCTGTAGTCACTGTGATTATTTCCTGGTTTAGGATTCTCATCACAAACTTCCCCTTCCACTCTATTCTCCATTGCCCACTCTCTGCTCACTTCTATGAATAGTCCACCACTACTCTACAGGAGTTTAGACTCAAATATGGATAACAGGATTAAAAGTCTTGCACAATCCTTAGAAGAACCAAGAGTCAAGACCATTCAAAACTCAACACAGCACCTTGTTAAGACTTAAAGCTGAAAGAGCTTTTACCAAACAAAAACAATGTGTTGCCATTAACCTACCTTTAAAAGAAGCACCATCCATGAATTACTCAAAGCCAGGGCCAAAGCTAACCCAAAACAGGAAAGGACCAGAATAAGGATTATGAAGCTCAGAGCTACGCACCAGCTTGAAATTCTGTAGAGCTTGCTGGAGTTAACTTGCCAACCAAAAATAAATACATCAGCCTTTCAAACCCCACACTAATATTTTCTGATCAACATGCATTTAGTATCTAGGAAAAGCAACAAGCAGCCCACCTAAGTTTCCCATGGGTCTTAACTTCTTTCCATATTTTCCTGTTTTCCTGATTCTAGTATACAAAGTAAATGCAAACAATACATTTTAAAAACTCTTAAGAAGATGTTTGCTTCTTTGGAACAAAGTAAAGAGCCATTGTCATTTTCAACCTCTGCTTGTGAATGGCATGGGATATAGATATAACTCTGAGGCCATGGAAGGGAGAGAAGAAATAGACTTGGTACTTGGTTAGTCTCCTGCAAGATCAAATGTCTTTTTTATTTTTTTTGGAGATCAGTTTCCTCAGCTGTAAAATGTGAAGGCTAAAGCAAATGCTCTTTAAGATCATTTCCTGCTTTGACATTTTAGTAATCTACAATTCTAAGTTCAGACACTTAGTTTGCATTTACTTCTCTCCCTCTTCATTTATGCTTTATCATTTTTAACATTCACATTAAAATGTTGACATTACCATGTAATGGGTAAGAGAGTGAGCTTTGACTCCAGTGGCCTGGCTATGTGACCTTAATCCTCATTCTCTCTGTCTTTAAAAGAGGTCACCTATCTCAGGGTTGTTCAGCATCCTGACATCACATTAAATGAGAGAATGCATCCTAAGTGCTGCAGGCAGGGCCTTACATGGAGAAAATACTCAAAATCTCTTAACAGCTATTACCTTTTATTATTACGTATCTGAGACCTGGATTTAAACATGAAGAATATAATATTGGAGAAACAATATTAGACAACCCTTAACTCCTTGATATCTATAAATGTTCTTTCTGAGAATGAGCATAATTGGAAAGCCAATGTGAAGATTAACAATATTTTAAAACTAGAAAAGCTGTTATTTTCAAACTGATAAAAATCTCTCAGGAGAGAAATTCCCTGGACTTAGCAAAGTGCTACAAAAAATAGTGTGTTCTCAAAAGGCAAGCAACTGAAGAGGGCACTTTGACAAAGCCTTGTGACATCTGGATGGAATTTTCATCTAATGTCTATGCTTCAAAGCAGGCAGTCATATGATTGTTCCCTGTGGGACTGTTACGGCATCTTGTCAAGCTTTTGATCCCCTTAAATTCCTCGTTTTTAATGACAAGCTATGGCAAACACCAAAAACGCCTGACTAGACATTGTGAAAAGCTTAAAGGACTAGCAACCTGACCGTG
>JAQZBX010042536.1:7845-22083 GCA_029593785.1 Cabassous unicinctus
AAAAAAAAAAAAAAGATAAATGAGATCTCAAAATTAAAAACTTCTGCACCTCAAAGGACATTATCAAGAAAGTAAAAAGACAGTGTACCCAATGGGAGAAAATATTTGGCAACCATATATCTGAGAGGAGCCTAATATCCTGCATATATAAAGAAATCTTACACCTTGAAAATAAAAAGACAAACAATGCATTAAAAATGGGCAAGTGACTTGAAACAACACTTTTCTGAGGAAGAAATACAAATGACTAAAGAGCACATGAAAAGATGCTTGAGATTGCTAGCTAAGGAATTACAATTCAAAACTACAATGAGATAACATCTTAGACCCATTAGAATGGTGGCTATTAAAAGAACAGCAGACTATAAGTGTTGGAGAGGATGTGGAAGAATGGGAACCCTCTTCCACTGCTGATGGGATTGTAGAATGGTCCAGCCACTATGAATGACAGTTTCACAGTTCCCCAAAATCTAACTATAGAACTTCCATATGATCCAGTGATTCCACTGGTGGGTATATACCCTGAAGATTTGAAAGGAAAGACATGAACAGATACATACACACCAATGTTCATAGAAGCAATGTTCACTCTTGCCAAAAGTTGGAATCAACTCAAGTGCCCATCAACAGATGAATGGATAAACAAAATGTGTTACATACTTACTATGGAATATTACTCAGATGTAAGAAGGAATAAAGTGCTATCACGGTATAACATGGATGAATCTTGAGGACCTTATGTTGTGTGAAGCTAGTCAGGCATTGAAGAATGAACAGTACATGACATCACGGATATGAATTAAGGAAATTGAGCAGTCTCAGAGAGCTATTGTCTGTAAGATAGATTTACAAGAATTAGAATTAGAAGAGAAGGTTGTGAGCCATCACCCATATGGATGTAATCTATGGTAAAGTGATAGAGTGTAGTTACATATTGAAGGGATAGGACAGGAAGGTAGTGATATTATTGGGTTGGGTGGTGCAATGTTGATGAGTGGGTAGATTGGAAAGGGTGGGTTAGAAGGTCAAGGATCCTGCAGGGAGTGTTGGGAGAGGGACAAGTCAAAAACTGGGGATTTGTGAGTATGAGGTTGAAAGTACATAGGATGGGAATGCTCTTATAGCAATATGACAAGGAAGAGTCAGTTTTTTAGGGTAGTGATTGAGGGGCATTCAGGACAGGGTGCACCTAGAGCAGGCTTCTGGGGAGGGTGTGAGTGTTCATTCTGTCATAATGTGTTGTATCAATAGGTGGAGACCCACATAATGAGTGGGAACAAGTTGGAATCCCATCTTTGGGAGGGCCGATTTGTTCTGAAATAGACAGTTCTCTCTCAAGAGCAATGGTGTTTCCTAATAGGGGAGGACAAACCAGTGGGTCAAGACCTCTTGTTGCATGTAACTATGAATCTTGTCATCCAACGAGTCAAGCCGGGGAGGTGGTCATTGTGGGACCTGGGGTGCTGGGGTGGCAGGAATAGATCAAAAACTTGGGGTATTAAATGGTCAGTAGAAATGTTCTTCATTACCATACAGTGGTGGGCACAGGACATGATAAATATCAAAATTTATAAAAGTGTATGGTCTAAAATGTAGATCATAGTGTGAACCATTGACAATGTTTAAGAGCTATATTTAACTATTTGTATATCAGTTATAACAATGCTACCATCCACATATAAAAAGGTATTAATATGGGGGGGAGGAAAGGAGGAGGATGTTGGGTATATGAGAGTCTCCTATTCTGTGTGTGACGTTACTATGACCTAGGGCTTCTGTGAAGACAAAATGAAAAATAGTGAGACACTGGGGAAAAAGAGGTGGAAAGTGCCTCAGTACAGACTGGACACCAGAAATTTCAGTGATGAAAGGCAAAAGGTAAAAAAAAAAAGATTTATATTTTTCATTTTTTTAAATATCCCAATCTTTTGATTTAATTTAATTTTTAATGTATTTTATCTCTTACATTTAAATTTATCATTATTATTTCATTATCTTATTAATTGTATTCAGCTATAGTAATGGCTTCATCTTTGAAGAAGTTTTGGTCACAGAAGGGTTGCAACTGGGGTGAGGGAGGTTCATTGGTATGGAGTGTCAGGGATGGGGGATGAATGGGAGGAAGTTCATCTGAGCAAAAATATAAGGTATGTAAAAATGTTCAAATGTTCACAGGGCATTGTCACGGTGGGTGAAGAATCACCCAATAAATGAGAGAATGCTGAATTTCCATCCTGGAGAACTCCACCACATTCTCTAGGGGCACAGCTCAGTCCCACACAGGCAGGGGCAGTGACTGGCAAAGGAGGACGATACACTGATGGGCACTTGATATTGATGACTAGCCTTATGAGCCTTTGCTCTTGAAATTGAAGCTTAGACTATTGTTATGGGGTGCCTAAGGGTTACCTCCTGAGAGCCTCTTTGTTGCTCTAATGTGGCCTCTCTCTAAGCCAAACTCAGCATATGAATGCATTACCTACCTTCTAGCATGGGGCATGATTCCCAGAGAATGATCCTCCCTGGCTCCAAGGGATTGCTACCAAGTACCAACTGGCAATAAGAATGGAAAAAGACCTTGAATAAAAGGGGGAAAAGCTAAAGACAAATGAGTTTATATGGCTAAGAGACTTCAAAATGAGTTGGTGGTCATCCCAGGGAAGACACTTATGCACATCTCAGTAGGATCTCATAGAATTCCATAATGGATATCACCCCAAATACTAGGTCTCTGAGGGCTCTGGGGACACCCAGGTCCTATGTCTGGGTGGATAGCTCTGGAGTTTGGTGCTGTGTCAGTGGGCCCTACTTTGGAGTTTGTGCTCCTGTGAGTGACAGAGTTGGACTCAACTATGTCTTCCCTGCAAATGGGTCATCTGTCCCTTCTATTCAAACCTATACTTGGTGCTGGGGTTTGTAGGTGTACATCCAGAGACTGGAGTCTTTGGGCTGTCCATGTGCCAGCTGGGTCTGGAACCGTGGTGGAGCAGCAACTCCTACTCTGCAGCTTATTGGACTCACCCAGGACACCTGTTGGGGAATTGATGATGGGCAATTGCCATCCCAGGGAATGGAAAGAGTCTGCAGCTGCAGGCAGGATAGTCCCATCCATCTTCCCCATGGATATATGACCCCTCTCAATTGGAGATGGAGTGAACATCACCATCCCAGACTTCTTAGGATGAGGGAAGAGCCATAGACTGGAGTGGACTTATTGGTATTCTACTATAGAGATATTGTGATTTAAGCAATGGAAGAAATTACAACATTGATGTGGAGCCATTGGCCACTGGATGTTCTGGGGCCAGTGAGAGGGAAAAGCAGTTGTAATACAGGGGCTTTATTGGGACTTGAGAATTATCCTGAGTGACGCTGCAATGACAGATATAGGCCATTTTATATCATCTCATAAAATGATATAAAATGCATGCAGAATTCTTTGGGAGAGAGTCTGGTCTACAATGTGATCTATGGTCCAAGCTTAATGGCAAAGCCCCAGGATGTGTTTATCAATTGCAGTTAATGTGCCACACTAATGAAAGATGTTTATGTCATAAGTTGAGGGAGGTGTTGGAGGTAGGGTGTATGGGAATTCCTGTATTTTTTTTGTGTAACATTTATGTAATCTAAGTATCTTTAAAAAAATAAAGTAAGCTGAGTGCTGTCTAGTCTGCTTATGGAATCTGAATGGCAACAGAGTACATTTATACTTGTTATACAATGACTGTGATGTTGAGGAGGATTCTTTTTCAAAAGTGTATGCTTGAATATCTGATTCTATTGAGTCCACAAACACTGATTTTTTTTTATTTGAACACCAACATGGTCGAATTGTTAAGTAAAAACATAAGTTTATTAACAATTTATAAACATTTTTCTGCACAGTTATTCAAGACTAGATAATTTTGTTTTACATGTATGTGTTTGCACATAAATGCATATTAATTTATATTAGAGTGAAAATAGTTTGTTTCTAAAATGAATTTTCAAGTGTCTCTGAAAACCTTATATCAGACAGTCATCTTGTATTGTCTGTGCTATAAGATAACATAATTAAAGTTACCTTCATCTATTTTGGGACACTTTTCTTACCTATTATAGGGATAGTAATTTAGCTACATGTGCAAGCTCAGAACTGAGATATTTCTCTGAGAAATCAGGTAAGAAAATGTATTTAATTGATGTATCTTAAACTTTAAAACAAACTATGATGCTGACTGGTTTTTCCTAAATATGTTAGCTCAAGTTTTTAAAGGAAAGGATGAGCTCAAGTCTTCAATATTCCCACACAAGTTCCTCATGAATGACATGAAAATTTCTAATTTGTGCCTTGAAAAAAATTCTTATTTCTTTTAGTCACAGAGTTGAGAGTTTGCAAACAAGATGAAGACTCTTTTTCAAGGTGCTGAGAAGTCAGTGCAAATTGACTTCTCAGCCTCACAGGGTATCTGCTCTTAAATTGAAGGCATTTATTAGGAAGGAATGGGACCCAGAAAATTGGAATGGGAACCTATGTGCTGATCTGGATGATGGTGATGCCCCTGAACCCTTAAATTCTATTGAGTCTTCTTTGCCTTAAACCTGTAATTGTCTGAACTGAGGAACCAACAATACAACCTCTGTCTGGCAAAACTCTTTTGCATGATAAAGGTAATGGAGTCCTCTGAAGTAGTTGATTTCCAAGACACTGCTGATTTCTTTCATAACCCACCCCCATCCCTCTTCAATCCCAAACCTATAACTATATTGAAGTCTCAAGAGGTCCATAAAGGTGAGGAAAATTGTGACTCATGAAGAGGTGCACTATGCTCCAAAAGAACTAAATGATTTTTCCAAATTTCTTTTATACAGAAAGAAAACATGGGAATATGTGTGGAAATAGATATTAAGGATGTGGAATAATGGAAGAAGGAATATAAAGTTGAATCAGGCTGGATTTGATATGTGCTCATACCTCTGAATCATCAGGCAGAGAACAGAGATACTGTACTAAGCAGAGTGATTGATCTTGATTACCAAGGGGACAGTGGACTGTTACTATAAAATGGAGATAAAGAAGACAGTGCCTGGTGACAAGAGATCTCTTAGGGCATCTCATAGTACTACCATGCCCTTTCATTAAAGTCAATGGAAAACTACAAGAACCCCTATAGGCATGACTACTAATGACCTAGACCTTTCAGGAATGAAGATTTTGGTTGCTCCAACAAACAAAGAACCATGTCCAGCTGAGGTACTTGCTGATTGTTTAATGGGAATATGAAATGGGTAATGAGTGAAAGAAGGTAGCTGTAAATACCAGCTATGACCATGTGACCATTTATAGAAACGAAGACTATGTTTATGAACATTTCTTTCTTATTTTCTAAAAAAAATTTTCTGTATCATGCATAAATCAATTACCTCTTTTTTCTTCCCTATCTTATCCCCTTATTATATAACAGGTTGCATTAACTTCATGTTATAGTATTTAAGTTACAGGCTATCAAGAATAAGAGTGACTATCAACCAAGGACTTGCATCTTTTTTGGGGGAAAAGGTTAATGTTTTCAGTTGGATGTAGGACAGTTTTATTATGTTAGGTGGAAGGAAGACTGTGTTTTGGTCTTTATTTGGAGGTAAATGTGGTTTAAGGTGTGTATGGCTGCCAAGTTTACAAGGGGTACACTGTGATGGTTACCTTCACATGTCATTTTGGCTAGGATTTTGTGAGCAATTGTTTGGTCAAGTGATATGCCCAGATTGTTACTGTCATGGTATTTCATACATGGATTTGCATTTATCGTCAGTTGATTACATCTACAGCTGATGGTGTCTACAGTCAATAAAGGAGATTGGTCTTAGCAATGGGTATTTTATATTTATATGTCTTTAAGTTTACTATTTTTTTCATTAGTCACTAATTTGTTTTAAGATTCAGTTTTTCATTTCTAATATCATACTCTTAATTTTAGAAATTCCAATGTATTTCTTTATATCTTCTATTTCCCTTCTCATTATGTTCATGTATACTTTTATATCTTTAGCATGCTTTTAAATAGCCATTTGAAAATTCTTCTCTGCTAATTCTATCTTGTCTGCCATTGCTTGGTCTATTGATGGATTTTTCTCCTGGTATATGTCACATTTTCCTTTTTCTCAAGCTCAGTAAATTGTATTGGATGCTAGGCATTGTAAATGCTACATGTTGAATATCTGAATTTATGTTGTCTTCTCTTAATGAGTGTTGACATTTGTTTTGGAGGAAGTTAAGTTATTTGCAGAGCAACTTGACTTTTTCTGGGCTTGTTGATAGGTTTTGATAGGAAGATCCAGAGTACCTTCATTCAAGGCATCGTTCATTCCTAATATTAAGTTGTTTCATTTCTGGGGATTTTAATGAATGGTCTTAGTGTTCAGTGAGACTTCTCCACTCTGTTCAGAACTGAAATGTCTCTTAGCAGTGTGTAACACTGAGAATTTTCCCTCTTAAGGTACTTACTACTTCTTTGAACAGTCTTAAGGAGTTTCATTATATGTCACAGACTAAAGGCAATTCTATTTACATTTCTAGAGCATTTTCCGTGAACCCTCATCCTTTTGGGAACATTTACATGACAACTCTGGTTGCCTCAGCCTCTGCATGCTCTGATCTCAGTCTCCTTCACTGAGTGAGACCAATGGACTATTCTATTGTTCTCCCTATGGCATATTCTTGTGTGTGCTACCAGGCTAAAAGCCAGGTAAATAATAACACTCATCACATTTATTTCCTTTCCTGGTCTCAGAATTTTGTCCAGTGTTTGAAAGAGTTGTTTAATATATTTTGCCTAATTGTTTTTATTTTTTAGAATGGGAGGGTAAATCTGGTCCCAGTTATTTTCACTTGGCCTGAACCTGAGGTCTTCCAAATGGACTTGAATATCAATTTCCAGGTTTCCATTTAAAAAATCTCAGTGTAATTTGGTCAGAACTTATTTCAATTTATAGAGCAATTCGGAACAAATTAACCTATTTTTAATATAGATTTCCTATCAATGGACATGGTGGATGTTTTTATTTAGATTTTCTTTCATGTCCTTCGATGAAGTTTTAAAATTTTATGCCTTAAGAAGTAGCTCATCATTTCTCATATTTACTTTATTGATTTTATGATAAGTAAATATAATACATTTAAATGAATGAAAGAAATAGATAGTGGTATTTTATTACCATTTTATAGTTGATTTAATGGATTCTTATATAAGTGGCTTTGGGAAAAAATAGTTTGAAAACCAATGCATTTGACTTTCTACATGTCCTGCATTCCTGCTTTATCACACTGAGGACATATCTTGGATTATGTACAACCTACACAGACAAGCACAGTGACTGAGAATGCACAGTTGATCTCATGTTGCTTTTAATATGCATTTTGCTCATTTCTAGTAATGCACACTTTTTCATGAGCTTAATGGATAACTCCTATATCTTCCTTTGTGAAGTGCTTATTCAAACCCATTTTTGAGTTGCTTAAGTTTTTAAACCTTTCAAAAATCAATCTTGTTTATACATTTTAATAAAGCATACAATCCATCCAAAGTGTACAGTCAATGGTATTTGGTATAATCACATAATGGTACATTCATCACTTCAATCATTATTAGAGCATTTTCATTATTCCAATAATAATAATAAAACAAACAAAAAAAACACACAAAAACTCTATTTCGAAGTAATCACCTTTCAATCTCTCTATGCTTCACTTACTGTACATAACTGTTATTCTGTTTCTGTCTTTCTAATTTATTTGTGTATAATTTTGTAAGATGGAGTCTAACAATAGGCAGTACCTTTTGTCTAGTTACTTTCACTTAGTATATTTCCTTTATTTTTACCCTTAAAGGAAGCTTATTTATATATTACTATACACTACTTTCCATAGTTTGCTTCAGTTGCATTTTTGCCCAATATTAACATACTGTAACATTAACATACATTTGTTCAGTTTCAAAGAAAAACAGTCTTTTATATTCAATATTGCTAATACTCATATTTCACATGAGGCTTCCCTATGCTTTACACATGCCACATATTACATTTTTTAAAATATCCTTCTAGTAATATACATGACTTTAGACTTTCCATTTCAAGCACTGTCATACCCATATATTGGCATTGCTAGTTACAAACATGATGAAGTGCTTTCACCATTTTTATTCATTTACAAAGATGCATGAACATTTTTACCAATTCTGCACAGATTAATGCTAAACTTTCCATTCTTTCTATTTTCTGTTGACCTATATTCTAATTCTTAACTCCATGAGATCACACAATATATTTAGTACATAATAGGGTAAGCATACACTATTTGTCCTTTTGTGTCTTGCTTGCTTCACTCAACATAATATCCTCCATGTTCATCCATGTTGTCATACCCTTCATGACTTCATTCCTTCTTATAGCTGAATAATATTCCATCATATGTATACACCACAATTTCTTTAGCCATTTATTGGTTAATGGACACTTGGGATGTTTCCACCTTTTGCCAATTTTGACTAATTCTGCTATGAACAGCAGTGTTCAGATGTCTGTTAGTATCACTGCTCTAAGTTCTTCTGTTATATATCTAGTAGTGGTATTGCTGAGTCACAAGGCAGATCTATATTCAACTTCCGTAGGAAATGCCAAAGAGATTTCCACTGTGGACATACCATTCCACATTCCCACCAACAGTTAATAAGCATTCCTGTCTCTCCATATCCTCTCTGATACTTGTAGCCCTCCATCTTTTTAAATAGTGGACATTCTAATAGGTGTGAAATGATATCTCACTGTAGCTTTGATTTGCATATCCCTAATCACTAGTTATGTTGAACATTTTTTCAGGTGTTTTTACACCATTTGAGTTTCTTCTTTGGTCAAATGTCTATTGAACTCTTTGCTCATTTTTTGATTAGGTCATTTGCCTTTTTATTGTAGAGTTGTAGCTCCTCTTTATATATCATGGATATTAAAATCTTATTGGGTATGTGATTTCTAAATATTTTCTACCACTGAGTCAGCTCTGTTTTTACCATTTTGACAAAGTCCTTTGAGATACAAAAGTGTTTAATTTTAAGGAGGTCTTATTTATCTATTTTTTATTTTGTTGCTAATGCTTTGGATGTAAGGTCCAAGAAACCACCACTTACCTTAAGATCTTCAAAGTGTTGAGAGTGTCTAGAATTGCAAGCTCCCCACACCCCCCACATTTTCCCATATTAGCAACATCTTTCATTTGTGTGGTACATTCATTGCAATTGATAACCATATTTTGGAACATTGCCACTAAACATGGATTAGAGTTTACACTGTAGTCTACACTTTTCCCACTCTATTCTGTAGGTTTTGGCAAGATATATAGTGGCCTGTATCTGTCATTGTAATATAATTCAGGATGAGTCCCAAGTTCTAAAATGCCCCAATATTACATCTGTTTTTCCCTCTCCCTACCCCCAGAACCTCCAGTGCCACTGCCCCCATATCAATGATATTTCTTCTATTGCTGGGCTCACAATGTCCATAGTAGAATACTAAGTCTACTTTAGACCATAGTTCTTTCTCCAATCCTGAGGATTCAGGGATGGTGTTGCACACTCAACCTTTAATTGAGGGGACTTTGATCACATATGGCTTATGGATGGGACTCTCTTGCTTGCAATTCTAGACACTCTCAATTACTTGCTATGTTTGTTGTCCATCACCTCCTCATTATTTTTCCTAGGTGAGTCCAATGAACTAGAGAGTAGGGTTACAACTCTGTTGAGATTCAGGGTCCAGCTGGCACATGGGCACCCAAAAGATTTAAGTCTCTTGGACATACAGCAACCAACTCTAGGTCTAATTAGAAGTTCAGATAGAAGGACAGAAGTACCATGTGTAGGGAAAACACAAGCAAGTCCAACTCTGTCCCACTGGGGAGCATAAATTCCAAAGTAGGGCCCACTGGTAAAGACCAAACTCTTGAGCTATTTGCCATGAATATGGTGTCTGGATGTCTCCAGAGCTCTCAGGAACCCAGCTATTTGGGGTAGTATCTAATTTGGCTGTCAATGAGATCTTGCTGAGATGTGCTACCTCTGGAATGATCTCCCAACTCACTTTGAAATCTCTTAGCCAAACAAGCTCATTTGACTTTACCTTTTCCCCCTTTTGGTCAAGGTATTTTTCCAGGTGCATTGCTTGTTGGTATTTGGCAGCAATTCCTTGGTGCCAGGGAGGCTCATCCTCAGGAATCATGTCCCATGCTGGGGGGAAGTTATTGCATTTATATGCTGAGTTCAGCTTAGAGAGAGACCACAGGTAAGCAGCAAGGGGGATTCCAGTAGGTATCACTTAGGTATCCTACAACTCTAGGCTAAGTTTCAATTTCAAGAGCAAAGGCTCTTATGCATATTCATCAATGTCAAGGGCCAATCCATGGACCATCCTCCTTCATTAGTCATTTCCCCTATACTTGGGGTATTGTTGCTATTCCATTAGAATATGTAGTAGAGCTCCCCAGGATGGGAATTTGATATTCTTTTGGTTATTGTGTGAATCTTCACCCACTGTGACAATGCCTCATGAACATCTGAACACATTTGAATGCCTTAAATATATGGCCAGGTGAACTGCTTCCCATGTATCCCCCATCCCTGACACCCCACAATAATGATCCACCCCTGCCACAGTTATAACCCTTCTGTGATCCAAAATTTCTTCAAAGATGAAGTTAATAAAACAACCAAACACAAATAACAAGAAAGTAAAATAATAATAATAGTTTTAAATATAAGAAATAAAATACAGAAAATATTTTTAAAAAACAAAATAAAATAAAATTTAAAAATTGGGATATTAAGAAATAATGAAATAATATTAAATATTTTTTTAATTTTTGCCTTTCATCACTGTAAGATCTGTTGTCCTGTAAGTATAATGACATTTTCTTCCATTTCTTCCCCTAGTTTCTTACTTTTTTCTTCATTTTGTCTTCAAAAAGTTTTAGATTACAGTAAAGTCATATAAAGAATAAGGAGACTCCCATATACCCAACATCCTCCTACTTTCCCTCCTTCCTGTATTAATGATCTTTTTATATGTGGATGATACTTTGTTGAAACTGATGTACAAATATTGAAACATAGCTACTAACCATGGTCAATAATTTACATTTACAGTTTTACATTCTGAACCACACACTTTTAGAATTTTTTCACGAAACCTAACATGACCTGTATCCCCCATCGCAATGTCATGTAGAACACTTCCATCACCCAAAAAAGTCCCCATTCTGTCTATTCTAGTCCTCCTTCCCCCTCCCCTTGTGGCACATTGTGACCAGTAGTCTTCTCTCCTTGAAGGACAAGATTCATAGTTACTTGCAACAACACTGAGGGTTGGACACACTGGTCTGTCCTCCCCTATTAAGCACTGCCTATGCTCTCGAGAGACTCCCACCCATCTGTTTGAAAACATAGCAGGCCTACCCAAGATGGGATTACAAAACCTTTCTGCTAATTATGTGCATCACCACCCACTGATACAGCCCATATGACAAAATGATCACTCACACACTCTCTAGGAGACTGTTCTAGCTGCATTCTGTCCAGAATGTCCCCCCTTCCAACATCCTAAATCAGTAACCATTCCTTGTCATATTGCCTAAAGAGCATTCCCAACATTGTAGTTTCAAACATGTACCCACCAATTCCCAGGGTTCACCTGCACCTTCCTCCAATGCTTCTCCAAGATCCATAGACCATCCAACCCACACTCCCCACACTATAACCCCTGACAAACTTGCACCTCCCAACCCAATAGTATCTCTACAACCCTGTCACATCCCTCCACTGCAAAACTACCCACTTTCAACTTATCATCAGAGATTTTGCCCATATGGGCATTGGCTCACAACCTTCTTTGACCTTTCTATTTCCTGTAAACCTGTCTTCCAATCTCTAGCTTTGTGGGTTTGCTCAATTTGCTTAATTCATGTCAGTGAGGTCAAGTAATATTTGTCCTTCAATGCCGGACTTCCTTCACTCATCATAAGGTCCTCAAGATTCATCCATGTTACCCCATGTATTAATACTGTATTCCTTCTTGCAGCTGAGTAATATTCCATCATATGTGTATACCACATTTTCTTTATCATTCATCTATTGATAGGCATTTGGGTTGATTCCAACTGTTGGCAATAATGAATAATGCTGCTATGAACATTGGTGTGCATATATCTTTTGTGTCCTTGCTTTCAGTTCTCCTGGGTATGGACTCAGCAGTGGAATTTCTGGATCATATGGCAGATCTATAGTTATATTTTTCAGGAAACACCAAACTGTCCTCCACAATACCTGCACCATTGTACGTTCCCACCAGCAGTGGATGAGGACTCTCATTCCTTCACATCCTCTCCAAAATTTGTAGTCATTTTTTTTAATAGCCACCAGCCTAATGAGTGTAAGATCATATCCCACTGTAGCTTTAATTAGCATTTTCCTAACAGCTAGTGATGTTGAGCATATTTTCACGTGCTTTTTAGCCATGTATATTTCTTCTTTGGAGAAGTGTCTATTCAAACCACTTGATCAGTTTTTAAATGGGTTGTTTGCCTTTTTGTTTTCAAGGTGTAGGATTTCTTTTTATATGCAAGATACTATGCCCCTAATAGATACATGGTTGCCAAATATTTTCTCCCATTGAGTAGGCTGCCTTTTCACTTTCTAGACAAACTCCTTTGAGATGCAAGGGTTTTTAATTTTGAGGAGGTCTCATTCATCTATTTTTCTTTTACGCCTCATAATTTGTGTGTGAAGTTCATGAAACCATTTCTTATTAGAAGATCCTGTAGATGCTTCACTACATTATCTTCCAAGGTCTTTATGGTCTTGGCTTTTATATTTAGATATTTGATCCATCTTGAGTTAACTTTTGTATAAAGTGTGAGATGGTGTTCCTCTCACATTCTTTTGGATGTATATATCCATTTCTCCAAGCACCATTTGTTGAAGAAGCCACTCTCTCCAATTTCAATGGGCTTGTTGGCCTTGTCAAAGATCAGTTGATCATATAGGTGAGGATTTATATCAGAACTCTCAATTCAGTTCCATTTGGTCAGTATGTCTATCCTTGTGCCAATACCATGCAGTTTTGACCACTCTAGCCTTGTATTATATTTTAACACCAGGTAGTGTGATTCCTCTAAAAATTTCATTTTTTTTTTCAATATGTCTTTGGCTATTTGGGGCCTCTTGCCATTCCAAATAAATTTCATAGTTAGTTTTTCCAATTTAGTATAAAATGGTGTGGTGATTTTTATTGGGCTTGCATTAAATCTGTAGATCAATTTGGATAGGATAGACATCTTAATGAGGTTTAGTCTTCCTATCCATGAACAGGGAATATTCTTCCATTTTTTAATCTTTTTTAAAAATTTCCTTTAACAGTTTTGTGTAGTTTTCTTCATATAAATCACTTACATCGTTAGTTAAATTTATTCAAAATATTTGATTCTTTTAGTTGCTATTGTAAATGAGAATTTTTTCTTGATTTCCTCCTCAGATTGCCCATTATTGTTGCACAGAAATGTTACTGATTTTGCACATTCATCTTTTAATCTGTGACTTTATTGAACTCATTTATAAGCTCTAGAAACTTTGTTGTAGATTTCTCAGGGCTTTCTTTGTAATGGATCATGTCATCTGCAAATAGTGAAGTTTTTACTTCTTCCTTTCAAATTTCAATGCCTTTATATCTTTTTATTCTCTAAGTGATTGAGTATGTACATCTAACACAATGATAAATTGAAGCAGAAAGAGTGGACAACTTTGTCTTGTTCCCAATCTTAGAAGGAAAACTTTCAGGTTTCTTCTTTGAATATGATGATCACTTTGGGTTTTTCATATATACCTTCTATCATGTCGAGGAATTTTCCCTCTATTCCTATATTTTGTAGTGTTTTTTTATAAGGAAAGGATGTTGAATTTTGTTGAATGCTTTTCCTGCATGTATAAACAACATTGATCATTTGAAATTTTGCTTTCGATATGTTTATGCGTTGTATTGCATTGTTGTTGTTTTTTTTCTTATTGAGCCATCCTTGCACACGTTACATGAAACCCACTTGTTCATGGTGTAGGATTCATTTTATGCTTTCTTGACTATGGTTAGCAAGTATTTTGTTGAGGATTTTAGCTGTAAATTCATTAGAGAGATTGGTGTATAGTTTTTCTTTCTTGTGGTGTCTTT